>BQNB010013888.1:0-76270 GCA_026074375.1 Tanacetum coccineum
GATGAAGCCCAATGTAGATGTTCAACCCGTAACATCTATGAGTCCGAAATGGTATACGTTCGTCATTCCCGTACAACCGGTAAACCAGCAAGCGCTACTTTCCCGAACAAGGATGTTAATTCCCAAATAGATCTATTCATAACATTCACGCTTACAATCCAGTAATTAACAGTTCATGATGATGGCCATAGTGGGTTATAGCTACTTAGACAAACTCGTATTATTTGAATTAAAATGTACTTGCATTCATTTTGTAAAACAAACATGATCTCATCCCCGAGATTTGATAAATGATTTAATAGTGTAAAGTGGGGACTATAAACTCACCTTAATGATAAAATGAGATAGCAACGAATATGAAGCGAGCAAGGTAAATGGTGCACGCGAAAACAATGCAAACTCTATCCGCTACCTAAACAAATAATACGCATATTACTAATCATGTAATACTACAGTGTATACAATCTTGTCCTTAGTATTGAGCTTGAGTTGCGAAAATATTACTTGTTTAAAATGTGGTTATCCATGAAAATTGGCCAAACGTATTGGGTCATAATTTCTTACCCTTAAACATGTAGATTACAATAGCGGACATTTTAAAAACTAGGTCGTAAGTATTCCTCCAGTTAATTCAGTCAAAACTTGGTTTGATCTCTAAGCGTGGCAAACAAATGGACAAAGTCGTGACAAAACGAATCTAAAAGTATTAATACTTAAGTTCTTATTTATAAAGTTTTGGAACAAACGCAGAGTTTTACAATCAATTTCTGGATTCGTTACATAATGAATTTACAAACCAAAAGTGGATTTAAAAACTAGGCCAAGTCATCTATAACTTTTGTCATTTAAGTTTTGTCCAACAGCGTCGTTTAAAGGGTCAAAAACATGTCTAATTGATTCGCGAATTAGTATACACTTATATAGCAACCCTAATACAGATCCTAATTTAATTAGTAAATCATGTGAAATTCATAACTTGGTCAATATCCAATGGTTTTTTAAGTTTCTTACATTTTTAGAATCCTAAAAATATGTACTTTTAAATAAAAATATAAAAGTTTCTGATCAGTTTCATTTTTGAATTGTTTTTATAAAGTTTCTTTTATAAAAACACTTTTTGTATTAAAATATTATATATTCATATCTCCTTCGTTATTTATCGGTTTCGTGAGTTCCTTACATATTTGAAAACCTCATAATATGTGCTATTACAGAAAATTATCAAAATAATTTTATCAGTTTCGAGTTAATACAGTTTTTATAAACTTTATTTTATAAAAACACTTTTTATGCTTAATCTTGCAAAAATCACATCTCTTTCGTTATTTATCGGTTTCGTGAGTTCTTTACATATTTGGAAACCTCATAATATGTAGTATTTTATAGAAATACAAAATCATCAGTTTAGGATTCGAACTAAAACAGTAGTTTTTAAAGTTTTATATAAATAATTATATAAACTTAGTTTTTGAGTAATTTAACTTAATTACTTTACTTCAAGACCTATAATTTATATAATATGTCATACTATACATAAACTAGGTCTTCTATATATTGATTTACATATCATGCTCATAAAGTCTAACAAAATGTTTTACACATTTAATAATCACATAACTTTATATTTAACTAAATATTTATAACTTGTTAAAAATCATAATATTTATCCAATGTTTGTAAATCCTTGTTCTTAGCATGTTAACATATTTTTATCATCAATATGATCTCATGAAAATATAGTTCGACCCTAATCTTTGGGTCTTGATATTTTATAAACTTATAACATGGTTCTAGTTGATGATTTACATTTCACAAAAATTTATAATGCATGAAAATGATAAAAAAATAGGTAGATTAGGGTAATATGTTAACCCTTTGATGCATGAATGATGGAAGAAAACAAGTTTGAACCCAACACAAACCCTAGTTCGTGTTTTGCAAGTGACAAAACCCTAGCTTTTCCAAATGAAACCCTAGCTTAATGAACACTTGTATACACTTGCAATCACCCAAGTAAACCTTCAATGGACCTTAGAGAAGCTTAGAGATGGACTAGTATTAATTGTTGTTGCTTTGGTTTGGAGTTTTTATGTGGTGCGTGTGTATGTTGGCTGACCCGAGAGCAAAGAGAGACAAGAGAGATAGTTTTGCTTAGTGTGTTTACTTAGGAAAGATATATGTGAACTAGTGAACTTAATGCATGATTATATAGTCCTTGCAACACTTGGAGACCACTCTTATCTATTTGTTAAATGGTTTTGATGTTCCTTTTCCTTGCACAAACGAATATAGGAGATTTAGGGGATGGTTTTGTGGAGTTTAATATTACTAGGTTAAGGGAAGTAGTATGACAAGCATGGCATGGTTTAGCTTTTGTAAGAATGATTTGATATGAGCTTTAGCATGTTTCTTGGTTCGTTGTTTCTAGTCGTGGCCTCTAACATACAAGAAAGATACATTTGTTAAATTTTAAGGTATAGAACCAAAGGATAATACCCCTAGTTGTTCCATCTAGTGTAAGAGTGATGTGATATAGCTAAAGCATGCATTTTTCTTGTCTTTCTTTCCTTGAATCCAGCTGAACTAAAGGAGATGCATGGGGGACAAAATTTGCTTGGAAACCCCATGGTTAAGGCTTGAGAATAATCCCTTGGTTAATGGTTATAATGGTTTAATCTTGTAAGAGTTGATGGGATATATACTAGGCATGCAAAGTTGACTTATCTTTTGTTCTCTCCTTTCTTTGCTTACTGTCGAAATCAACAAATACACAGGGCAAGAATTGGTTTTGAATTGGTGGAAGTAAAAAAGTAATATCCATGGGTTAAAAGATAGTTTTGTTTAATAGTGAGTGGATAGTTGTTAGGATAACTGATTTAATTTCAAGGTGTGCATGGGTTGGCATGGACATATATACACGACACATATATTTTTGTGGGGAAAATATATAAATTTTGGGGTATTAAGCATAATGGTAGGTATTTGTTGAGACATGGATGTGTTCCTAAGGTTATATGCATGCATGAATGTATTAAACGCGAACCAAATACGTTTCACGTAAAACATAAAAATAAAACTTGAAATATAAAAATTATTCTTCTAATAATGTTATAACATTTATTAAACGTCAACATTTACATAAATGATGCCCGTTTATGATAATCATTGATTCTTAGCTTACGCGATTTAACTACGCGGTTTACATGAAATGAAACGCGAAATAGTCAAAAATAAATATTAGGACTAAAGTGAGGGTAGTAAAGTGGCTTGAAAACACGGGGTGTTATACAACTTCACTACACAACTTTGCTTTACGCTTGATCCATGTAATACACAAAACTTTTCACACCTTAGTTTTCTTCACACCACTACTTCACCAAGTCACTACTATAATCACACCTAACTAACACTACTAGGAAAGATCACCAAGATCCAACTATACTTACAACAATCACCAAGATCTAGCAACTACACAACTTTATAAGATTTACAAATGATTTACAAGTTATGATATGGATGCAATAAGATTTCAACAACACACAAAGGTGTAATACTTCTTCACTTGATGGTAGGAAGTATTCTTCTCTTGCACTTGAGGATTTGAGCTTGGATCACTTGGAAACAAAACTTTATGATTAAATGATCAAAGGATTTTAATGAGATGTGTGGGTTTTTTTTTATCAGAAAGAATGAGTGCAAAAGGTGAGAAAATAGTGGGGAATAGTCCAGTATTTATAGGACATTCTGGAGGAGCGTCTACCTATGGGCGGTCCCCTTAAATAGGTCGGAGGTCCCCTTAAAGACTAAAGGGTCTCCAGTTGTATTTAAGGGGGGCCGCCCTTAGACTGGGCAGCTCCCCCAGTTTGTCCTTTTTGTAGGGGGATTTTCTGGAACTTTTTAGCAGTTTTAGATTCGAAAATTGAATTTTCAATATATTTATTTTGAATAAATTATTTCTTTTCAATTGTGAAAATATTTGTAATGTTTATAAAAAAGTTACATAACATTTTATAATTGCAGGGTTGAATAAAAATCTTTTGATCATAAACTGCAATTAAGCCATTTATTTATTCATACATTTAAGTGATATAATTTTCGAAATGAAAATTTACTACTAATTACTTGTTTACGTTTAATTTTACATTGAGCGTTTTTATATTTTGTGATTATCAAAACTTAAAGATGTGAAAATTATTAATAATGTTTTTAGGCATTATTTCTATCAACAATATATACATACATTTTTGTGACTATTATAAGGGTTAAAATGGCCATACACGCTTTATAAATCTTTGAGTCCAACGTTTATACTTACATTTTTGGTGACCATTATAAGGAATTATAGGGTATACTCACGCTTTACAAATTATTATCAATATTTTTTTCTTTAACATTATACCTATGACTCACCAAACTTTATCTTGATACTTTTAAGTATGTATTTTCTCAGGTGAACAAGCTACTTGACTTAACTGATGTGCACTGAAGTCCAAACTTTACAAGATTTCTTTTCAATATCGACAATTTAGAGGTAGTTCTTCATGGTCTCTGCAAAGTTCCTTATGAAGTAAAGCTCCCTCTCATACTACATTCCCGGATATATTTTCCGCTGGACCCATTTGGGGGTGTTACAGATTGGTATTCAGAGCCAAGGTTATAGAGAACTAGGTTGCATATTTTACCTAGACTATAATCGTTTCACAAACATTGCATCACATCAAACTTTTTCAATGTGCATACACACTACTTGCTTACATTACTTGTTCGCATTACGTGCTTACATGACATACATACATATAAATATAAATATATATATATATATATATATATATATATATATGTATATATGTATATATGTATATATATATTTACTTTATTTATATATATGCCTTACATTCTCTTACGTATTATTTTACACTTTTTATATAAATGTTATTTATATAAATACTAGAATTCTCAAAGACATGTGAAGGACACGATGGTCTTAAATCTTTTGAAGATATTACATATTCACTGTATTTATATTTGCATTAAAACTCATGTTATTAGTACCTGATCCCATAAGTTACCTTTATCATCTAACTTCGAGTTTAAACACCCGTCCCATACTATTGAAACACGACTTTAACTTGTCACCTCGCAACGTTTCATTTTTGGAGCACGACTTTTAGAACTAAACTAATTATATATTTTTTGATTTTGAAGAAAATGCCGTTAATGAAAACCACCACCCCTATGACTGATGCTGCCATTAAGGCATTGATAGCCCAAGGCGTTGCTACTGCGTTGGCTGAGTATGAAGCTAACAGAGGCAGTGGAAATGGCGATGATAGCCATGATTCTGGAAGTGGCAGAAGGACAAAGCGCGCTACTCGTGAGTGCACCTATAGTGACTTCCTGAAATGCCAACCCCTTAATTTTAAGGGTACTGAAGGAGTCATTGGTCTGACTCAATGGTTTGAGAAAATGGCTATAGCTTACACAGCTGGGTCTGGTGAAAGAAAGGAGTATGTTGGAACTCTACCTATGTGCAACAGGTGCAAGCTGCACCACAATGGGTCGTGCACTGTAAAGTGCGAGAATTGCAAGAAGGTTGGCCACATGACCCGGCATTGTAGGAATCTTGTTGCTGCTAAGAATCAAAGAACCCTCGCTTATTTTTAATGTGGAAATCAAAGGCACTTAACAGATTTGATTGCCCAGGTTTTAAAAGAATCAAAACCATAGAAACCAAACTGGAGGTACTGAAGCATGTGGAATGGTGTATGCCTTAGGAGGAGGAGAAACCGATCAAGACCTTGACGACATGGAAGATGATATTAATGCTTAGACTCTATTTCCCTAAGGAATTCTCGTTGTACTTCCTCTTAAATTCCTGTTGTAGTGTACGAATGATTTCAAATTATCTATCAAAATTTATGTGTTGCGAAAATTTCGTCAATTTTACTGCAGTTTTCTATTCATTATGCAAACCACTCCTTGAAGCATCATAACTTTATAAAACATTTCACTACCACATGACCAACCATTTTACTACCGTTGACAAATTATCTTACTATCGTAAAATAAACTAACATTCTAGTTTTACCCTATGGAACAATTTTGTTTCCATCGCATAAATTATTTTACTATATTAAGCCATTTAACTATTATCTTATCAGCCATCGTACGGTCATCTCGCAAACCATTTTGTTGTCATCCTAAAAACTACATTGTTTTCTTATCTTGTGAACTATTTTCTGACACTGTAAACCATTTTGATACGACTTTATACATAACACTATTTGACGAAAATGAGCATCGCATCGTTAGACCTCAAATATACATAGCCTAATCACCTATGTATAATTCAGGAAGGACCATCGTTAGACCTTAAATATACATTCCTCTATTGAAAGATCACATGTGTTGGGTAAGAGAAAAGCCGACGAATAAAATCCGTAAAAACGGACTTCGAGTGTGGCGCGTCGCGTGACCAGCGCGCCAAAACCGATGTTCTGGTTTTACGGATTTTGACTATCATTTTTAAGTGTTGCGAACGTTTATTTGCTAGTGTCCAAACATAAAAGAGATCTTAATCAATGTTGCCCCACCACACGATAACAACAGAACCTATGTTTGGAGTCATTTATGACAAAGACAAATTAGAGAAAAGGTCATGGTATGGATGAAATTATGAAGTTTTCTAACTGGGACACTAAACATTGGTAAACTCAGGAATTCGACAAAAGGTGTTAGAATAAAACTTCACCTGAGTCAAACCCAAGATTGATAGAAGAAGTTGCTGATCTTGGAAGAAAGAAACTACAATACTGGCACGCTTGAAGACTTGTGATCAGATGAAAAGGATTGAAAGCTTCATCAACACAAGACAAATCAGAAGATGAAGAAGCTTTAAATGAGCGACCGACATAATCACCCACTAGGGAGAGATTGTTGGAAATAAAAAGTGACTATTATTGGGCCATAACCTTTGCAATGATGTACTAGATTGACATTAGGGACTAGTTATTCCTTGGGCTTTAGACACATAGTCGGCCGATAAGGCCTTTTGTATTGTAATAAAATGCCTCTCCCATGTGTGGGAGATGTGTGTGTGTGTGTGTGTGTGAATTCTATCTTTTATACATACGCCATTTCTCTTCACCTTCTCTCTAACTTTTTCTCTCTGGAAACTCGTGTGATTTGATATTTAATGTGACCCACAAAAGTGTATTAGTTGGTTTACAAAAATATGCAATGTATTTATATGAAAAATCTTGTGAGTGCAAAATGCATGTTTGTTCTTTGATCATTACTCAAGTTTTAAATATTCACTATTCATACCTTTAGTGATATATGACGAGTTAAAACTTTACGTCTAGAACTTGTTAATTATAAACTTTACTTAATGTGTGATTATAATTTGTCATTAACAAAACTAAGAAAGATCTTAAAATAGAAATAACGTTTTTAGGCGATTATTTGTATTAACAAAAATAAAGAATATGGTCAGAAATAACAACGATAAATTTTAAATGCACTTACAAATATAGATGTATATCCCTCGTATTTCTCTCTTTTTATTTTCAATACGTAGTTAAAATTTCTTCTTAATCTTCTTATTTTAATAATTTTCTCTCACTAGATATCTTTTAAATATCAGACATCTTGAGAATATTCCAGATTTATTCAAGAAAATACTGTTTAGAAGATTCAGTTTTTTGGGGACCAAAAATTCCTTGCAGGGTTGTAGTGACATTTTATGATTAACAATATTGCAAAAAAGACCTACAAGGCCGATTAATCGTCGCTTAGGCTCTACTAGGCCACAAACCTTTTCGTTTTGTGTAAATCGGTCAAACAAATCGGTCAACCGCTCACTGGCCGTCAAGGACGATCAATGGTGGTCAAACTTGTGATGAGGTGTCATTTTATACACTTTTTCGGAGCCATTTAACCTCCAAAATCATGCAAATATCCCCAAATATTGTACTTAATCGTTTTTTTGACATTTTAGCATTTGGGAAGCATTTGGATAAAGAACACGTGACTTGGGCTCAATTTAGGAAGAAACAGGACAAGGACGCAACTTTACATGACTTTGATGGAGCTTTGGATTTACAGTGCATGAAGACGGCATCGCGATTCCATTTGACGCCGTCAAAGCGTGAAGGGACGACGTCACGATCTTTTGTGACGACGTCATAGTAGCCGACTTAAAGAAGCCCATAGAAGATTCGGCGGGTTGACGACGTCGCGATTAACTAGAGACGATGTCGCGACTTATTTTCTATATATACAAACCCCATTTTTCATGTTTTAGGGATGAAAAACGTAGTGTATAATTGTAGCAGCTATAAAGGTCGATTTTTAGGGTTCCTAAATCCTTTTGTACTCATTCATACTCCATGTTTAATTGAAGTGAAGTTCCTTTACCCTTTTAATCATTCAATATATCAATATGTTTATATGTTGTTTGATTAATTGTTCTTTGCTTTCAATTAACATGCTTGGCTAAACTAAATTGTGTTTGCTTATGATTGCATGAAACCTAGTTGTTAGATCTTTTGTTATTACTTCTTGTTAATGATGTGCGCTTTAGAAAACTAGCTTCTTAATTGCAAAGCGAAGACGTATAGGAAAACGCGGCTAGGTTAGAGGATACATGTGATTAGATCTTCATATCTAGATTACTTTTAGGTGGATTCCGAGTTCAGTGTTTAATTTATTAGATGCTTACATGTTCCATTATGAGAGTGACAAGTAATTTATTAGATGCTTACACATTCCAAAAAAACTTGCTGGAAATGTCAATCCGATCAATTACTGATTAATCCCGCCAAAACTGATTACAAGTTACAAAAGAGTCGACCACCCAACTACGATTCTCAATTTTCGCAGCCTTGATGATTAGAGGTTTTTACAATGGACATGGTTAGCTATAATTTTATTATATCGTTGTTATCTAACGTTCTACTCCGTATTAATTTTGCATAATGTAAGAAAAAGTAAACTGTCTAATAAATCTAACCAACATAGTGATGAATAATTGAATATGGATTGTATGTAGAACTTAAAATTATTTAACAAACTAAAAGCTTAAAGCGTAAAAAATAAAAAATAAAAAAAGGGCCCAACCGGGTTCGAACCGGTGACCTATTGATCTGCAGTCAATTGCTCTACCACTGAGCTATGGACCCTTATTATTCTGATGAAAGAATTACTAGCTTAAGTCAGATTCTCACGGTACATCCATTGTGACTAGACAAATATGCCGATCTGAGACTAGATATCAATAGTTATGAATTGTTGTGATATCATGTCGACTTAAAATGATAATGTTGATGAATAATAAGCAAACTCATACTTGAACTCTATTAATTGATAGAATATGTTTTGTGACTATGACTTTTTCAACATAGGCAGTCATGAAAACTTGAGAAGATAAATAGTTCTAAGTGTATAATTTGAATATGTTGTCTTAAATTGATAAAATTATTAGACGTGTAATATAAGTTGACTCATGTCCGAGTGTGAGTTTATGTACCATTAAAGATTACATAAGAGACTTTAGCGGTCCTCAAACACACACTCGAGCTTAGGCAACTTACATGACTTACATAAGATAAAGTTGACTTTACTATATTTGGATTTAAATATAGGAATAGAGTCAATTACTTTATTTTTATTCGTTTACTAAGAAAAAGAATATAAAAATGAAGATGATAGGAGATTAGTGGATGCAACATGCTTTCAATAGTTTGCGGACATTTAACGCCAACACAACGCAAGTGGAATTGTAAGGACGTAACGAAAGATACTAAAAAGGAATTGTAGAAAAATCCTTGATGTTGCACATTGTATACATAAGTAACCCATCACAATTAGATTGGTCAGAATTTAAGAGATGTCCAAATAAATATTTGATGTACTTTTATTAGTATGTGAGTTTATGAACTCAAAATAGTAATTGCAATAGCTATAATTGTAGTAACTATGATGGAACCGGAACACATTTTGACCATGTATATTTACGAAAAAAAATATACAAAATGAGGAACACAATTTTTTTGAACAATGTATATTTAAAAAAACTTCAAAGTTTTTTATAAAAATTAACATTACGTCGAAAATTCTCATAAGTGTCCTGGGACCCACACCGGTTCCGTCCTAACTATTGATATAAACAAGGTTTTTCACATGCACTCCGCTGTGGAGCGTGAGGTTTTACGTTAAGAACTAACTTTGCAACAGAACGATAACCCAGGGACTATTTCCGTATAGTGTCATTATTAAGGGCTAACTTTGTAACGGAATGATAACTAAAAGACTATTTTCGTAGTGCAAAGTTAGTCATTAAGGACTAACTTTGCAAAGGACAGATAAACCGAAGGACTATTTTCGTAAATTGTTTATGAATTTTATTATGGAAACGGTCATTGGGTTATCGTTCCATTGCAAAGTTAGTTATTAAGGATTAACTTCGCAACAGAACGATAACCTCAGGGACTATTTTTTTAAATTGTGTGTTGGAGTACGTGAAAAAACACACGTTTCCCTAGGTGTACTGCCCTTTGTTATATAGTTATATCTAAAAATTTTTACGGAAATAGTTTTTTTGGGTTAGCGTTTCGTTGCAAAGTTAGTCATTAAGGACTAACTTTGCAATGGACCGATAACCTTAAGGACTATTTTCATAAAGTGTGTCTCGGAGTTCGTGAAAAAATATACGTTTCCCTAGGTGTACTGCTCTTTGCTATATAATTATAATGCAAACTCATACAAATCCAGATCATTGTTAGTTATTTCATTTTGATTGTGTTTGTTGTTTCAAAAAAGTATTTGTTTGCAATTGTTTTACAATAAGAGCGATTGTTTATTTTCTCTCATGTCACTAGTTGCACATACGTTTTAAAAAAAGAGTGGTTTTCTTTTTATTTCTTATTGTGCACAAACGTTAATGTTTTTTTATTTATGATATAAGAGACAAAAATATATTTTTTTCACTTCAACTTAGACTACTCACAATGGGTGTCCTCATTGTTGGTCGACCGACTAAATCATCGGTCTAGATGTCGATCGCACCATTGTGGTGGTGTCCTCCATGTCGATCGACGGAAGCAATAATGGACGAGTAGGTCGGATTCCCGACCGGGTAAGGAATTATAAAAAAAACAAAAAAAAGTGATCGTTATTCATTTTAAATAAAAAAAAACTTTTTCAAACTTTTTAAATTAAACTCTTACCCCAATAAATACTCCATTTTCATCTTTACCCTTTTATACAAAAATTCTTTTGTTTTTTTTTCTTTTTTTCTTTTTTTTTTTTATTTTTTTTTTTTTTTTTTTTTTCTTTTTTGTTCTTTGTTTTTATACCCATTTCTATATACTTCTCAATATTATCTAAAGTGTAAAACAAAACTCCCAAAACCAAAACACCAAAATCTCGTCGTTAAGAAAACATTCCCTATTTAACACCGGATCCGAATTTTCAATTATACGGTGTCTCACCACCCATTCGCTTTCGACCCACAAGTTTCGTGTATCAATCACCACAACAACCAAGACAGCCTAATTACCAAAATCATCCATTTACTCCTCCGTATAACCCCCAACAAGCTTTTTATCAACAACCGAATACAATGTATTGCCCGTCATACGAACCACCAACTTCGTCTCCGCAACCAAATCAAGTGTATTCTCTGCTTAACCGTCTTAATCTTGATATGGATACGGAGAACTTATTTAATAAGCAAGAATATTATGCGGGTCAAGGTTCGGGCGGTAATCAAGAATTTTATACGGGTCAAGATTATTCTATGGGTTATGGTTCGGCTCACGTTAAAGATGACTCTTCGGTCGAAGAGGTGGCGGCGCCCGTCAAAGCTAAGAAGGTTTCAAAACGTCGTCAAAAGAGTGTAACGACTGAAAACAAGGAATTGGCAAAACCATAAACAACAGCTGAAGAGGTCGTGTTGTGTCAAGCGTGGTGTGACGTGTCGAAAAACAACATCACAAGAAATGCTATGAAGAGCAGGTGATTTTTTTTTTAGTTTAAGGTTGTTGATTTACTTTTGCGAAAGATACGGGGTCAGAGAGCCGAGGATTCGATGTCATCGTCAACAATAAAAAATAAGGTTTCGCCCTTATGATGATGTGTCATTTATATCACTTTTTTGAGGGTATTTAACCCCTAAATCATGCAAATATGCTCAGATTATGTGCTTAATCGTTTGTTTTTGTATTTTTAGCACTTGAATGGCTTTTGGAGGAAATACATGTGACTTGGGCTCAATTGAAGAAGAAACGGACAAGACACGACTCTACACCAACTATCTAGAAGAAATTCCTAACAGTAGCTAGAGACGACGTCGCAAACCATAAGCGACGGTGTTAGGATCATTCAAGAGACGGGGTTAGAGATTTCTAAACGGCGTCAGAACGTAGCCGACTTAAAGAAACCCTAGAAGATTCTACAGGGCGATGACGTCAGAGAGATAACGCGACGCCGTTGCGCCTTTTTTTCTATATATACAAATCCGTTATTAGGGTTTTAGTGTGTAACTTTGGGGAGACGAATCCTAACTTAAATAGTTCGAGTGTAGCAGTTTTTGGGCCATTTTTAAGGCCTCAAAACCTTATTGTATGAGTCTTTAATCCATGCTTTAATCAAGTGAAGTTCATCGATCCTTAATCACTACATATGTCTATGTGTTTTATGATAGATTCTTGTTCTTCTTCTTTATTTACCATGCAAGGCTAGATCTATTAGTATTTACTTATGATTGCATGAAACTTAGTTTGTAGATCTGTTAGCCTCAATTTATTGAGTCGAATAAGGAAGTTCGGTCACTCTACGATGGAGCTTCGGTCTTTAATTAGTTAATGTTGTAATAGGATAATATCAGGAATCGGGCTCGATAGTTAATCTAATATTGTATATGTTTTGGGTTTAATCCCAAGCAAAACCCGAGCCTGGGTCCTAGTTAAATATCCCGCGCGTCACTTTTAAGTGTTGGGGTATATAAGGAACTTTTCCACTTTGGAAGAGTAAGTTGTTCATTTCTAAAAAAATTCCATTTCTCTTTTCTCTCATCTCTCTCTCTCTAGTTTCTCTCTCTAAACAACTCATCTCTCTTTCTCATTTCTAGTTCGATTTCGTGTTTGATTCTATGAAGTGAAGTGATTACGGGATCCTACACTACCTTATTTGTGTGTTGCCTTAACGGAATATTAAATAGACGGCAGGTTCGTGTAATTCGTTCATGAATTGGGAAATACTTACACATTTCATCATAAGTGAGACAAAGTAACAGGATTAGGAGAAACAATCTGAGGAGTAGTGCATGATTAAGTAAATACGTTCGTTTATCATATAAGATATCACCAAAGTAGTTTAGATTATTATTATTTTAATTAGATAAAAACAAACCAACCTCTCAAACCATGATATTTACCTGCTTTCATAAAAACATAAAAATAAAAAAGAATCTACTCTCAACCTCGTAGACCTCTGTTAGATCTTGATCGAGCCTTCCCAACCTATTCCCCTAGAGAACGATAACAACCCCCAAGTCTTGCCTATACTACACTACAACGGTTAGGTACTCTGCTTAGGGAGTTGTAAAACTTCTTATGAAGTCTTACGACAACCACATCAAGTTTTTGGCACTGCTGCATGGGGAATAGTTAAGGTTTTGACTATTGTTTAACTTAGGTCTACTCGCTTGATTCCTATCAAGTGAGATTTTTATTTTTGGTATATTAGGTTTCTTTTATTCTATCTTTTCTTTGTGTTATTTGTTTAGTAATCACTTTTCGTTGACCTCCATGGGAGACGAAAATCTTATCTGTACTCTTGGAGATTATTCCAAACCTAGCCATGAGGGCTACAGGAACACCATTGAGCTCCCAGAAGGGAACAATGTGGTGCCTCTTCGATCCGACACCATTCGGTTAGTGCAAAACGGATGCTCATTCCACGGATTTTGGTTCGAGGATCCAAACCAACATCTTAAGGATTTCTTAAAACTTGTGGACTCACTCGACCTTGATGTTGCAAATAAGGAAAGAACGCACATGCGTTTATTTTATTTTTTCCTTCGCGATCAAGCTAGCAATTGGCTTGAATGACTTCCAGCAGGATCCATCTCCACATGGGAGGATCTTACTACTCGTTTCCTTGCACAATTCTTTCCACCGGGAAGGACTGCAAAACTCTGAAATGACATCCTTATGTTGCAACAACATCAAGGAGAGTCTCTCTCTGAAGCATGGGCTCGTATTAAGGACTTACTCCAAAAAGTCCCTCATCATGGCATCGATCTTTGGCTCCAAGTCCAAATCTTCTATGACCATGTCAATCCCATCACTAGATGAACCATCGATCAATCGGCCGGTGGTAAGCTTCGTGACAGAAACTCCGAAGAATCCTAGGCACTATTAGAGGACCTCGCCCTCTATGACAACAAAAGGGACTTCGCTCAGCCAGTCAAGGCAATCTCTTTGACTCAAGATGTCCCGAGTAAATCCGATTATCGTCTCATCAAGCTCAAAAATCAAGTTCAACGCTTGATGGAAGCTCGTCTTGCTCCTAAGCAACATGTTCAAGTGAACAAAATCACTTCTTCATGTGAGATCTGCAGTAGTCCCCACAACACTCAGTACCGCATGGAAAATATCGAGCAAGTTTTTATTGAGTATGCGTCCTCATATACCAATGAAGCGGGAGGAAAGTGGTACACTTTCAAACCCGAGCAAAACAATCTTGGTGACACCTATAATCCATCATGGAAAAATCACCCAAACCTTAGGTGGAGACAACCCCAAAATTCTCAAAATAATTTTTCAAACCCACCTAACCGATTTTAGCTCAACGATTCGATCCCGAACCGCTCCTTCAACAACAACCCTTAAAGTTTTAACAATCAATCAAATCTCTAAGCATTGGTGTCCAACTTCATGGCATCTCAAGACGCTAGATTGTCTAAGTTTGAAGCCGATTTAAAAGAAAAACAAAGTGAGATGTCCAACAAAATTGACATAGTCTTGAAGGCCATCACCGATCAAATAACGAGAGAACTTCCCAGCGACATGGTTAAGAACCCGAAACTGAATGTTAACTTTACCTCTCTAGTTTTGTCTACTCGTTCTTACCCAACAGAAGACCCTCAATGCTCAACTCGAATCCATAATTCGATATTAGTTGTGAAAACGTATTCCAAAGAGACAAACCATTCCCAAAAGGACCAGCTACAAACGGTCACAGAAATTAGAACACGACAATCTGAATAATCCGAGCAAACCTTAGAAGACTAATTCAAGGATTTACATCTCAATCTACCAGTTCTCGAAGTCCTAGCTCATGCTCCAATGTATAATGAAATTCTTGAAAAATACGTGGGGAGCTTAGAGATAGGCAAAAATAGGTCTGCATTTATCCAAGGCGAAATGCCAAAAAGGATGGAAGACCCCGGGTTATTCACTCTACCTTGTAGAATAGGGGAGTTTAAAACATTTGATACCTTAGCTGATTTAGGGTCTTGCGTGAACACAATCCCGTTATACCTCTTCAAAAATCTCAACATAGGACTATTAGAGTAAACTGACCATGTTTTTGGGTTAACAGATAGAACCAAGTCTTACCCTATTGGAATTGTTAGAGATGTAGAAGTCCACATAGGAAGATTAAAACTCTTATGCAAATTTTACATAATTGACATTAAAAAGGTCCCCGAAACCCCTTTACTAGTAGGAAGAGGATTCCTAGCAACCGCCATGCAGTTATAGATTGTAGGAAAGCCAAAGTTACGGTCGGAGAAGGGATCACTAGGTCGGTACTCGGAGTAAAAGGAATCAAACTAGGTGAAGAGGAAGCACCCTATTGGACCACATTAGGAAAAAAGGAGTCATACAGACCACGACCTAGTTTAGATGGTATGGGCGCTCAAACCCCTTACTATGCTAGGAAGGAATCCATAGACTGTTATTTACCTGGGGAATGGGAAATAGCTAGAGATGCTGAGATCAATCCCTTTAAAGACATCATGGTATTTAGAATAATGGTGGAATTCTTAGGGGCTATACCCATAAACCTTAAGAGAAACATGTGGGAGTTAGAAGATTTAATAGAAAAGTCGATCAACTGAGACAAACCACCTAAAAATAGAGACGGGGCGTGGTATGCCAAGATTAGGCTGATTGATCCAGATGGAGAAGAATACACCAAAACCCTCCAGTCAATCCCCACCTCTAGAAAACTTTATGAAAGGGAGAGTCCAAGGGAGATCATCAACTTGGACCATTTCTATGACATGTAAAGACGTGTAACTTCGAGTCTAGCTACAAGACTCATAAATAAAGAAAAGCGCTTTTTGGGAGGCAACCCAATATTTATTTTTCCTGCATTTAGGAGTGTCTTGTGTTTTAATTCTTTATCGTTTATTTTTTATGTTTGAATTATTTTGCAATCATGCTTTGTTTTGTTTTTAACTTCGTCTTATTGACAATCAAATGTATTTTGCATAAAATAAGTGTAGGGGAAAATATCCAGCTTATAAGAACCAATTCAAACATATAAAATAAATTATTTAGATTAATTCGCGTCAGTTTTGAGTCATATGCTTATAATGATTAATCTCATGTTTTATGCAGTATTTTACACATGATATAACTAATAAATTGCGTGCAGGAAATTTTTTAAGAAAAACAAAGAGGAAATATTCACAGTGGCTGGAGACGGCGTCTGGATTTATCCTGACGGTGTCACGCCCCCAGCCACGTGAAAATTTGACATTTTTCTATTATTTTCAAAAAATAAATGTGCAATATCTAAAATTTGTAATTTTCTTGTAAAACTGCAAAAAATCTATGATTATATCATCACTTTCATCCTATCTTTACTGCTTTCATAGAGTCAACCCTAAAGTTTTATTGTATATATCATTATCCCGCTAATTTTACGCTTGGTATAGTTGTCTTTGTCTTTGGTTTATAGGTTATGTTTGATGAGAAGAAGCTTGGAAGTTCTTAGGAAGTTTCATTAGATGATTCTTGGAGGACGATTTAACCAGTTATCGTATGTTTCTTCTCTATTATTGAGCAAACCAGGGGAGTACTAGTCTCTTTTACTTGTTTTTTCCCTTTATTCGTTCATACGGGTACTTTTAAAGAACATTGAGGACAATGTTCAACCTAAGTGTGAGGGGGGAAATAAGCCTTAGAAACTATTCCTTCAATTGCCATTTGCTTTGTCCTTAAAATGATGGGTAATATATCGAAACATAGCATAAAAGGTAATTTTAACCAAAATTTTAAATTTTTTTATGACATATACCAACGAAAACCGATTATTAATAGCGTCTCATGGATAGAAATTTATATGACTAGCACAAAAACCCTCAGAATTCCACCCCAAAAATGTGAGGTTTGCCTTTAGATCTATAGGAATTCAGGTATCCATTTTCGATACCCAAGATAGTTTATACCTTTAGCTTGTTCTGAGTTAAGGTTCAAATGCAATCATATGTGTCTATTCCGTCATTATGGATGTGTACGTATGGTCTTTGTTGCCTTTTCTAGAACATTAGTATCAATATTAAATTATATGAGTGTATAGATAATGTATTAAATTCTAGAACTTGTTTTTGTGATGCATCCTGAGACCGCATAGTGAGAATTAGAATTTGCTAGATAAGAGGTACTAGGATTAACCCATGTTTTAAACCTGTATTTGTTATGATGGTCACATCGATCATATAACTATCCCACACCCGTGCTTTGCACTCATTTTTAGTGCAAGACTCCTCTCATGCAACCCTCCGAGCCTATCCTTTTTACGGTTCTTGTAATTTTCTAGTTAATCCGGACTATTAATGAAGAGCATTGTTAACCCTTGAACCAATTGTTACACCTAAATCGTCTTAGCCTACCTTGTATGTACTCGCTTTTAGTACATTATTGTTTTAACCCAAGTTAATTATTGAGTACACGGTTTCTAAGTCCTTATCCTTGTAAATACAGTTTTGGGATGATTGGGATTCATGGTAGTGTTTATTTCGCGGAAGAATAGGGAAGAAAAGTTAAGTCAATACCCCTATAAGTTTGTCAAATGAGCTCCATGATATGTTGATCTACCTCAACTCGGGTCATTAGTTAAATTGTAATTATGAGTTCTAAAACTCAAGTGTAGGGGTGCATTTATAAACCCCAAGTTTTGATGTTTTATATTTAAAAAAATGGAAAAGAAAAAGGAAAGAGATTGATATAGAGTTCTGTAGAGTTTGTATATCTTTGTCCGAGTTCTCTGGCTTAGCAACCCAACCTGCGTGTATTCTTATAAATAATTAGCTAACCATTTCACCCCCAAATTCACCCAAAAAGTCACTCCTTAAATGTATCCCATCCGTTTCCATTTCCATTAATGTTATCTTACACCTACACCCTACAACCCTTTTAAAGACCTCTTTAACAGTAATGACTCATACTTGCGCCTAGCGGTGGAGGTTTGATCCTTTACCAAGCCTATGGTAATTTATATGCTATGACAGGTAATGAGTGTTAATTTTCCGTTTCCTATAGTTGTTATAATTCATTATACACCCGAGAGAAAGAGAGAATCCCAAACACTTATGTGAGGTTTAAGTGTATACGTTTCGTGCTTTTAATTACAAGATCTAGGAGGTTATGTCATAAACTGCTTTTAAAAAGTAGGTTAAATGCCCCCAATATTTCTATTATCTAGGTAAAAAAGCCCATTAGGTTGAGGACAAGCAAATCCCAAGTGTAGGGTTATTTGATGAGGTATCACCTTATACACTATTTCAAGGTCATTTAACCCCCTAAATCATGCAAATATGACCAGATTATGTGTTTAATCATTTGTTTTCATGTTTTTAGCACTTGGATGGCATTTAGAGGAAATACACATGACTTGGACTCATTTAGAGAAGAAACGGACAAGACTACGACTCTACACCATTTATCTTAAAGAATTGTACATACAAAGCGTAGAGACGGCATCGCGATTACTAAGCGACGGTGTCATGATTTTTATAACGACGGCGTCATGGATTTGGCGACGGCGTTAGGACGTAGCCGACTTAAAGTGGCTCTAGAAGATTCTACATGGCGACGCCGTCACGACTTCAACACGATGCTATCGCGCCATTTTTCTTATATATACAAAACCGATTTTAGGGTTTTTAGTGTGTAACTTTTGGGAGACGAACCCTAACTTTTATAGTCGAGTTTGGTAGCTTTTTAGGCCGTCTTTAAGGCCTCAAAACCCTATTGTAATAGTCTTTAATCTATGTTTTAGTCAAGTAAAGTTCATTTATCCCTTTAATCTTTCAATATGTCTATGTATTGTTTGATTGATTTATGTTCTTTATCTTCTTATAACATGCTAGGCTAGATCCTTTGGTATTTACTTATGATTGCATGAAACTTAGATTGTAGATCCTTTTAATGTTGCTTCTTGTGAAGGATGTGCGTGTTATGCTTTAGAAAATTATCCATGAGATATTAAATTAGCATAGACGTCCAAGGAAACGCGAGTGTGTAGAAAGGATACCATCAATAACAGTCTTCATACTACCTTACCCCTAATATGGTTGATCCCTCTTAAGATATTTCAATTGCATTTAATATACTCTTAGGGGCATTGTAATAGTCTTTATACTACCTTACTTGTGCATTGCCTTAACGGAATATTAAATAGACGGCCGGTTCGTGAATTCGTTCATGACTTAGGAAATACTTACATAGATCATCACAAGTGTGAGAAAGCAACAGGATTAGGAGAAGCAATCTGAGGAGTAGTGCATGATTAAGCAAATACGTTCGTTTATCATATAAGTTATCACCAAAGTAGTTTCGATTATTATTAGTTTAATTAGATAAAAATAAACCAACCTCTCAAACCATGATATTTACCTGCTTTATTAAAAACATAAAAACACAAAAAACTATGCTCTCAACCCCGTAGACCTCTATTAGATCTTGATCGAGCCTTCCCAACCTATTTCGCTAGAGAATGATAACACCCCCGAGTCTTGCCTATACTACACTACAACGGTTAGGTACTCTACCTAGGAAGTTGTAAAGCTTCTTGTGAAGTCTTACGAAAACCGCATCATGAATACATGGATACTCTGTATTTTTAGTCTGTTGGTATTATCCCTGAAACAACTGCTCCTTATACTCCATAACAAAATGGTAAATCTGAAAGGAAAAATAGAGTACTGAAAGAAATGGTTAATTCCATATTGTCCTACCCAGGACTGAGTCAAGGGTTCTAGGGTGAAGCTATGTTAACAACTTTCTATTTATTAAATAGGGTTCCTAACAAAAGGAACATGATTACCCCTTATGAACTCTGGACTAAAAAAAACCAAACCTGAACTACCGCAATGTTTGGGGTTATAGGGCATTTGTAAGACTCCGTGATCCAAAGCTAAAAACTTTGGGTGAAAGAGGCATTGAATGCATCTTTGTTGGATATGCTGATCATTCTAAGGCTTTTAGGTTCTATGTTATTAAACTTAATGAATCAGTTTCAATTAACTCTATAATTGAATCAATGGATGATATCTTTGATGAGAATAGATTCTTATCAGTCCCTAGACCATGTCAGAGGTCTCTAATAAATGGAACTGAAGACATTGGTGGTTCAGTGGTCCATGTAGAGGTCACTAAAGAGGTTTTGACTCAACAACCTAAACTTGATCTTAGAAAAAGAAAAAGGAATAGGACTCCAAAGAACTTTGGACCTGAATTTCAATTAAACTTAATTGAAGGAATAAGTGATGAGGTCTTTAAACAACACTCCTATTGCTTTAATGTTGAGAATAACCCCAAAATATTTGATTAAGCAATGAATTCTCAGGATGTTGCTTTCTGAAAAGAAGCAATTAATGATGAGATGGATTATATCATGGGCAATAACACTTGGGTGTTGGTTGATCTACCTCCAGGTTGCAAATGAATCTTCAAAAGAAAACTGAAGGTAGATGGAACTATTAAAAAGTTCAAGGCTAGACTGGTCATTTAGGACTTTAGACAAAATTCAGGGATAGAATATTTTAATATTTATGCTCCAGTGACACGTATAAGTACCATAAGACTGCTGATTGCTATGGAATCAATTCACAATCTGATTATTCATCAGATGGATGTGAAAACAATATTCTTGAATGGTGAATTAGATGAGGAGGTTTATATGAACCAACCTCAGGGCTTCATCATGCTTGGAAATGAAAACAAGGTGTGTAAACTGATTAAGTCTTTATATGGACTGAAGTAGGCACCTAAGCAATGTCATTAGAAATTTAATGAAGTGGTTTTATCTAATGGTTATTTACTTGACCAAGCTAACAAATGTGTGTATAGCAAATTTGATGAATCTGGTAAAGGAGTCATCATTTTCCTATATGTTGATGACATGCTGATCTTTGGCATTGACAAATTTCGGGTGGACATGACAAATGAATTTTTGTCATCAGAGTTATCCATGAAGGACATGGGGGAGGCTGATGTTATCCTTGGTATAAGGATTAAACATGAAAGTAATAGGATAGCAATTTCTCAGTCTTATTTTATTGAGAAGGTACTAAAGAAATTCAATTACTTTGATTGTATTCTAGTGAGTACTCTTATAGATACAAGTGAGAAGCTGATGCCTAATAAAGGTCTGGCTGTATCTCAACTTGAGTATTCTAGGATGATTTACTGCTTGATGTATGCCATGACTTGTACAAGGTCTGATATTGCTTTTGTACTGGGTAAACTGACTAGGTACACTAGTAATCCTAGTACACAGCATTGGCAAGCAATCCAGAGGGTACTAAAGTATTTATAGAAAAATATAGATTATAGTTTGGTATATACTGGTTATCCTTCAGTCATAGAAGGATACACTGATGCAAGCTGGATCAGGAACATTGAAGATAATTTATCTACCATTGGTTGGGTATTCCTGCTTGGTGGAGGTGTAATTTTTTAGGCATCCAAGAAGCAAACTTGCATCACCTATTCAACAATGAAATCTGAATTTATAGCTTTAGCAGCCGTTGGTAAGGAAGTTGAATGGTTGAGAAACTTGATCTTCTAGATTCAGTTGTGGTCCAAACCTATAGTACCTGTATCTATCTGCCGTGATAGTGCTGCTACATTGGCAAAGGTCTATAGAAAAATATACAATGGGAAGTCTAGACACTTAGGTGTCAGACATAGCATGATTCGTGAACTTATTATGAATGGGGTGGTATCTGTTGGGAATTAGTGATTTGATGAGACAAAATAAATTAAAGAATGAAACAAGAAGGACTTAAATGCAAAGCTGGAATTCTTTAAAAGATGGAAGATTTTAAAGATTCTAAAAGATCTCCTTAAGAAGATAAAAGATATAGAAGATAAAGATAAAAGTTAGGAAGATATTATTTGTTTCCTAATTATATTTTTTCTTATCCTTTGTAAACCTAGATGATCTCTACTATATAAAGAGACATTAGGTCGTGTAGTTTAAGAGTATCCAGAAAAACGTGTATGTGTGTGTGTGTACACTGGATCAATGTAGACGTTTAGTTTGTGTGGTGTAGCCTCAAGGTAATTAAGGTTTCCTTAATCCCTGTTACAGGTGGTAACACGATCTATACTAATCATATAGATTTTAGGCTTGGTGGAAACGTATGGTAATAAAACCTTGTTCAAATAACATTGATATTCTTTATTTAATTTCGCTATGCATATTGTTATCATTGTTATTGTTAATCCTAGATATAGTTCTAAACAAACTGAGCTTAAACGATCTAAAGAGTTCTATCAAACTCAACAATTGGTATCAGAGCCACGGGGCTCTTGATCTAGGATACTACAAGGTTTTGGTGACGAGCTTAGAAGAAAAGAAGGTTCAAATTTTTCTGTTTTTGGTTTTGTGCAAGTTCGATGCAGTTAGGGTTTTGCAAACCCTAATACTATGAAAACAGGAAAGAAGATTGTATTAGCAGCTTGGAACATGGTGAAGAAATCCTAATTCGAACATGATTAATGTATGGTTCTAGGGTTTTTGGTCGTTTATTAACATTGGTGAAGAAACAAGCTATTTGATTTTGTGTTCGTTCCTTGGAAGAAAGAAGTAGCAGATGGTTCATTATTTGTGGTCGAATAAGCAGCAAAAGACACAAGGCTAAAAAGGCTCAAAAGGTTCGACATATTAGGGTTTTACACCAACCAAACCCTAAATTTATGATTCGTCATGGTATTGTAGAAGGAGTAAACAAAATTTGTGACAATTTTGTGACACTAAAAAGTGTCGTCTGGATACTTAACAGTAGGTCGACTGAAAGATAAAGAAGTTATAAATCCTAAGTTCTTATGCTCGTTGGAGATGATGTGAATGCTGCTTAAGGATTTAATGAGTATGGTTACTGATTGTGAATGTAACCCTACTAGTGATCAAGTTATGTGTCGACTGAAGTTTCTGCTAGGATTTTAAGATCGTTCCCAAGAAGGTATGTTGGCATTGTAATTGAAACCTTATGTTAATATTTTTGTTATGAATTAACTGCTGCCACAAATGTTCGAAGAAGAATAGTACTGTCTTGTCATAAGTGTTACTATTTCTTGCCTAATCGATACTGCTGCCAAGTATTTATGTTTGTGCTGCTAGTTGAAAATTTTAGTGCTGCTTAGGTTTGATAACAAGATTTAATGCTGCTCGTTGGTAATTAGTGCTGCCAAAGATATGTTAATACTGTCATTACATGTTAATACTGCTGGTTTGTTATGTGCAATAGTAGTAAGGTGAAGTTGTTAATACTGCCAAGTATAGATTCATTAGTACTGCTCGTTTAAGAAAGGTTGTTAATACTGCTTGAGTTGATAATATGAAAGCTGTATTAAGTTAAAACTGTTAGTAAGTTAAAACAGTTTAGAGTGCCAGTTATATGTTTTTGCTGCTTAGATTGTTTCTACTACTGGGCTTAAAGTTAAAACTGTTAGCATTAATCGATATCGGATGATACACATGGTTTGGATCTCGGATATAACAGGATGCTTCGTTTAAGGGGAAGCTAACAGGTTCTGATTTTAAATATTCTTAAACTTTTTAAAGGCTCGTATTTTCTTGGATTAATTGGTTACAAAGAAGGTTGTTTATCACTTATTCGATGGTGAAGTGGAATTATTTGGGTTTATGTTCTAATCATATCTCAAATGGCTTGCAACATTTGGAGGTAACTTGTTTGTGTTTTCAATGTTGTGATGAAGACTTGACAAATCTAGCAAAGGTGTGTGATTTTTCTTATGGTGCTCAAAGCTCACATGTGCTATCACTTGGTATGTGTCTTATAGAAGATGAGGATTGTTGTCAAGAGATTGCAATCTACTTATATTTCACAGATTTATTTATATGTTTGACGTCACGTGGATAGTACAAGATATAAGACACAAGTTTGGGTTATTCTACTTCAGCATCAAGTTCATTATACTTAGTTTTCTTCATCAGTAATCATTACATAGAACCTACAGAATTGAAGATTCAAGAAATGGTTAACATATGGGTTTCAGGGGAAGCTTAATGTTAAAATGTTTAACCATTTACATGCATCATTGAGGTGAAGGTTTTTACTACCACCAATCTTTATTACTACTGCTAGTGTGAGTTTCTATTACTTAAGTTCATTTTTCTTATTGTACTTAATGGTGGGTAATTTGAGGAATTACAAGGCTTGGATTATAAGTGTGATATTGGTTTGTAGTGGTCAAGATCAAAGTTGCTTATATTCACAAGTCCCCTATTGGATTATGACAAAAAGGGGAAGAAGATGTTAACAGGTACAATTGGCAACTTATAGATCCTTGGTGTGGCATGGTACAAAGGAAATCTACTTAAGGTGAATTTTTGTTTCATTCAGGGAGATGATTACATCTTAACTTCAGGGGAAGCTTTCGCTTTATTATGAAGTTTGTACACGACTTTGTTTGTTTTGTCATCATTAAATAGGGGATGATTGTTGGGAATTAGTGATTTAATGAGACAAAATAAATAAAAGAATGAAACAAGAAGGACTTAAATGCAAAGCTGGAATTCTTCAAAAGATGGAAGATTTTAAAGATTCTAAAAGATCTCCTTAAGAAGGTAAAAGATATAAAAGATAAAGATAAAAGTTAGGAAGATATTATTTGTTTCCTAATTATATTTGTTTTTATCCTTTGTAAACCTAGATGATCTCTACTATATAAAAAGACATTAGGTCGTGTAGTTTAAGAGTATCCAGAAAAACGTGTGTGTGTGTGTACACTGGATCAATGTAGACGTCTAGTTTGTGTGGTGTAGCCTCAAGCTAATTAAGGTTTCCTTAATCCCTGTTACAGGTGGTAACATGATCTATACTGATCATATAGATTTGAGGCTTGGTGGAAATGTATTGTAATAAAACCTTGTTCAAATAACATTTATATTCTTTATTTAATTCTGATGTGCATATTGTTATCATTGTTATTGTTAATCCTATATATAGTTCTAAACAAACTGAGCTTAAACGATCTAAGGAATTATTGGAGATTATTGTTTTGGTTGTATTTCTATGTCAAATATACATTACTATTATTCTTCTTAGTGGTATAAACTAGATTCTGCATATATTAGAGTTACTACTGTTAATATATATATTAGTACTGCTAGTACTAAAGTTACTACTGCTTATGTTTATTAGTACTGCTGGTACAAAAGTTAATGCTGCTGGATTACAACTGCTAGAAGAGTTACTACTATCAGAAGGATAAAAACAAGTAAAGAGATAAGGATTGTTTAGAGAACAAGAATACTTACGAAGATATGAAGAAGATATGTATAATGTATTTATTTAAGAGATTACGTTTGCTTTTAGAAAAGATCATGATATCTTAGGAAAGAATTGTAAGCCTTGTAGGACTCCTTGGTGTATAAAAGGAGGTCCTAAGGCATATAATTAACATATACATAAACGAGTCATTACACTATCAAAGAGTGTTCGTATTAATATATTGGAGCTTATTGTTTTGGTTGTATTTCTGTGTCAAATATACATTACTATTACTCTTCTTAGTGGTATAAACTAGATTCCGCATAGTTTATATCATACATGTTAGAAACAATAAAAGTATCGGTCACTTCCAATATTTAGTAGTCAAAGCCCGTAGTTAGTCAATATTTAGTCTATAAGCTAGTATGGCCAAAGGCCCATGGAAAGCCTTCCAAGGCCTATGGCAGGCCAAATATGTGGTATAAATATCCTCTTCATGCCTTAGAGAGGGTGTTGGTTGGTTGTATTCTCACATTTCACTTAATGCATTCTATGTTATTCACTTTCTCTCTCTAGAAAATACTTCATTCCTTCCACTTTCTCTCATTAGTTCTTGGTTTATATATCAATGATTACAAGTATTCTACAATTGGTATCAAGAGCCATGAAGTGATTTGCTTAGTTCTTGTGTTTGTTTTTTGTGCTTTATTTGGTTCGTTTATTCCGTACGCCTTGTTCTTTCTTCACTTAGTAGTAAGTGATATGATGCCTTTCATTACGAAATTCACTTAACTTTTGACAACATAGGCACACATGCTTATGAGTGTTGGGATATGAGGATGAGACGCATTTCATTGCAACATTTTGACAACATAGGCACACACGCTAATGATTGTCAGGATATGAGGGTGAGACGCATTTCATTACGAAATTCACTTTGGTGGTTTGGGGATGCACTAGAACTAGTTATGAGGTTTAATGTTATAGATAGTAAGAGGTTTAGTGTATGGTAGAAGTTATAGGTGAATGAGTGTGTTATCCCTTCCCATTAAATTCGTGCTCATCCGGACATAAAAAAGAATAAATGAAGAAGAATAGAGACGCAAGCGATGAGCTTGACAATGTCAAGATGAATGATGGTTAGCATACAACGAACTTCATCCACGAAGTTATGTAGCTATTCTCTAGCATTGTGAATGTTCATAGAACAATCACACGACGAGGTATGAGGTTATCTTAAAGGTAGTAGCAGAAAAAGTGGACGAAAGGTATTAACCATCTATTTTATAATAGAGGCATGATTAAGGTTTTTGTGAAACGAATTTTGACATGACACCTGAGTGACTTTTAATTACATTTTGCTAATTAAAAATACTAAATATTTTGGAAGGGAAATATTTAAGTTGTCAAGACCCTTCTTAGAGGTTATTAGAATTTGTATCTAACCTTACCCTTGACGAAAGAGTAATCATTTTGAAAAAGAACAAGATGATGATCAGGGAATTGTGAGTGGAGACTCTAGGAAACGTAATACATTTAGAGACTATTATGACATACGATGTGACACCTAAGGTTCGGGGGGGGGGGCGGGCCATGTAATAAGGGTATAAATTCTAATGTTAAGAAATCTATACATATAAGCATAAGACATATAGGTATGCGAGTTTATCTAAGCATGCATCCACACAATAATCAAAAAGATTAATATGTAAAACTATATGACATTAAACGTTAATTGAGATAGGCATATCTAATTCGTTATGCATCAAATCAATATAGTGTAAATGCACATTTAACATGTTAGGGTCCTGTAAAATGACGCATATCAAAACCTATTAGCATTTAGCATTTAGGAGCATTTTCAATTTAGATAAGTTAAAATATATCTATCGAATTGCTAAAGAAGATGAACTCCTTTATAATAGACATGTATTTAATAGCTAACCAATTAAACATTGAGCATCAAGATAATCAAGAAGACATATAATTGCATTACATATAAGGAAGTTATCATCTTGAAACTTTAAAGCACATATGTGAGATGCATTGTGTTTAGATTGACTAAGGAAAGGCCTAATTTCTAAATGCTTATTGTGCACTCCTAATGATATACAAACTCTATCGATGTATACTATCCATAGGCATGTTTAGGAAGAGCCATTTAATCAAGTTAGAGAATGAGTATGAGACTATCACTAGTGGTGCTCAATTCAGGCTAAACACGACCATTTTTACGGGTGATACACCGAACCTAACTTCACTCACCTTGGAAGCAATTCAACCGTTAGGTCAAATTGATTTTCTAGTGCGATAGATTCTCCAGTAGTCATTCTCATGTTGGACAAAATGGAATTCTTATATTTGCCTAATGAAATGTAGCAAAGATAAAATTCGTATTCACTTTTCATAGAGGGCCTACCATGACTCAACTAACATGTTTTAATCCTAGTTCGCATAATCTTAATCAAGATGAGTGGAATTCTTAGATAAGTGTAAGTAAGATGTTTTAAGAATGCTCCATTGCATGTCTTGAGAAATGAATCTCATCAATATTATTTACCTTAATTGAGTTTGTGATTCTTTAATGATAAATGATTTAAAAAGAAACATATTTTACTCTTAAGCAAATATGATTTTCTAAATATTAATTAGTTATCAGAGTTGTAATACATAATTAAATAGGTGAATTTGAATAAATGTATTTACTTGTTTAGCATTGACACATATTGTCATAGGTTATTTTTCGATTTTAATAACTTATATTTTTCAAATTATATGTAATGTATTTTCTTATAACACAACCATTTATGCTACGAGGAAATTAAAATGCATGGGATATATATTATCCTTTTATAAATCTTTAATATATCTAGCATAAATTTTTTAAACAAATTGTTTCCCAAACATCATGTTATCCTAGTGAATAAATTAAATAACATCTTTATTTAAGAATTTAGTCAAATATGAATATGAGTTTTAAGTTGTATGAGCAAATATTACATATGTTGTAAATTCGCTCGTGTTTGGTTTTCGAAAAATGACACATTTAGCAAATTGCATTGCAATGTAATTTCTTGATATTTTGGACGAAACAATCCAATTTGTCAATCCTACTTCATTGTGTATTTTATGCATGTATAAAACATATTAGTCTAATATTTGGAACACAACCATTGGACAAGTAGACTCAATATGGCATCATCAACACAAGTGTGATTTATGATTCGATGCATATTTTTTTCATCTAGAAAAGGATGTAATTATTTTCATATCACATCAGTGTATTGATTATGTAGATTCAAGATGAAATCTTTTGTTATTTCGTATAATCTTGAAACTAAACAAATAAGAATCCGATTTTATGTCCATACCGATAACTTGTCAATTAATTCAACAAAGATAATCAATCATAATTTGAATAATGATTGATATATTCTGAATCTTTCCTGACCCTCAATGAACATACATTTAAAAAGAAAATAAAATTTTTTAAATAGTGTGTTCTGTTAATCCCAAGATTAGTTGTAAGGTGAGGTTGATGAATAATGATAAGTAATAATCAATATCAGATTGACGTAATTTTACTTGTGCGAAAAACTATTTGTTATAGTATACTATCCATGGGGGGGGGGGGGGTTTTGACATTTTATGAGTATATAAATGAGTTTTCTAACCATTTTTATATAACACACATCTTTTGTAAAATACTATATATATTATATAATATATATATATATATATATATATATATATATATATATATATAATATATATATAAAATACCATCTATATATATGTGTGTGTGTTGTGTGTGTGTGCTAAAACAATGCAGCACAAGCTTTTCTTTTTCTTGATACTAATATATCAGTATAATCATTGTCTTTTGTTTAACCAACCCAAGGTCAAACAAAGCAAGTTGTTGAAAATATTTAAACGTGTTGTTGAAAATAGATTAAATTCGTTGGAAATATTTAGGTGACTAGTTTTAACTATTTAAATAATAAGACATGACAAGATATATGAACTCTATTCCAAGTATAATTATTTCATACTCGAAAAAGATTTACAAGGATATTTATGTAACATTTTGTAAATTTACGGATCTAACCTAAATGCAAATGCAAGGCATTTCGCAATCCTTAAGGCCAAGAAATTTAGCATAAGTTTCCTATTAGACATAATTCAAAAAACTAGCTACAAACGAATAGTGTACATGGCACATGTGCTTAGATATTCAATTAGCTTAATTACAAATAGCAACGATCATTTAATAATTTCTACTAACAATGTGTACTTAAGATATAAAGAAGTACGCATGATCACATAGCATAACACATAAAAGTACTTGTCGTAGTTTTGTGTATTAGATACAACAATGTATACTTAGCTCGGTTTTGTTTGAAGACAAATTAGTTTCCTCCCCATTTCAAAAAATCAAGTTTAATATTTTTGTAAAGTTAATTACACCATTTTTCAAAGATATACCGACTAGAAATGTCTGACTCGAAAGGAAAAGATAAAATACAAGTTTTACTTTAAAACAAGACTCAACGTTTTGGACAATAAGTAGTATTTTGCCTTTCTGACTAAATTAAGTTTGAAATAAATACATGAAAGTATTTTTATATGAAAGTAGACTCAATTCTCTTCGAAATGACAGGTGGCACGACTTCTGCGGACTTACGGTTGATTTTATATGATTTTTATAAGTTTCTGAAAAACTGTCGAATCAAACAGGTGGTCCCCTTAAAATTAAGGGGGCCGCCTAAATATTTAAAGGGGCCGCCCACCTGATACTCAGAATTGCGATTTTTGTAAAAAATTATTTTCTGACTTTGCGAAACGGTGTACAACTTTCTGAATTTGATTTCGAAACATATAACACTTATTTTAAACATCATTTTTATCTCGAGCTAGTATAATTAGTGTATATAACATCAAAACTAATACAATAATCAACAAACACTTTCATATTAACCCCTTAATGGGTCAGTTTTGATACATGGATCGTACTCCAATTTTTAAACCATTTGTTTGGAAAATTAAGCATGTGGCTCTGAAATACCAATTAGTGAAAAACCCCCCCCCCCCCCCCCCTCATAGAGGGGGGTGGGAGGGTAATACATTTTCATTAAAATCTTAAAATGTTTCGTAACAAATTCCCAATCAAGCGGACACCATATGATGAATGTTTCTACGAGTTATAATACACATATTAAACATCGATTTACAACAATACTAACCACACACATATTAACATTTATTCAAGACATAATTAAAACTATAATAATCAATACATCACACAATTGCAAGTATAAATATAAAGCGATATATGCGAGTATAAATGTAAAGAGATAAGTGAAAGGAAATACAAATCGGACACGGTGATTTATAGTGGTTCGGTCATGAAGCACCTCTTCGCCCTACTCTACTCCCCGAGTACCCAACTCGAGAGTTACTTTACTACTCAACAAGCTCCCTTAAGGCGAAGAAAACCGTACACAACGTTGCTTACACTGATTTACGACACAAAGCTAAATGTCGAGTTCTAATCTTAGCTAGAACCAATCTATCACAACACGACTTCACAACTTCAAGACTTCTTCACAACTTTGCAACTTCACTTCACCACACTACTTATATCACAACTATTTAACACTACTTGGTAAGATCACCACGATCTAACAACAATACACACCATGATCACCATGATCAAGCAATTACATAAGTTTGGAGTACATGGACTTGATCTATACATTATGAATGTAAGACATGTAACAAATGCCCTAACTAGCCTACATAACTTCGTATCTTAATGACAACTAAAGTTCTTCTCTTGCACTTTAATGGATGGATGATTGGATTACATTTTAAACAAACTTATAATAAGTTAAGTGATCAAAGGAAAGGGTTTGAAAGGAGGTTTTAGATCTGAGAAAACTGTGTGCAAAGAGGTGAGAAAATATGTGGAAACAGTCCACTATTTATAGGCAAAAATATTAATTTTTTATTTGGGCGGTCCCCTTAATTATACAAGGGCGGTCCCCTTAATTATGGCCGGTCCCCTTAATTAATTAAAGGGGCCGCACATTTTTCAGACGCTCCCTTTTTTTGTCCTTTTATTGGGAAGGTTTTTCTGGAACTTTCTAGTCGTTTTTAGGTAGAAAATTTGAATTCAATATATTTATTTTGATTAAAACATTTCTTATAAAAAATGTTTTGTATATATTTTAAAAAATGTGTATCCCATTTTAAAAATGTAAGCGTTTGGAAAATAAAAAATTTCTTTGGATCGATTTAACAAATTAAGTTTGTTTTGTTACATACTTAGTGATTTAACGTCGGGTGCGAACTTAAATTTATTGTTGAAGAAGAATTTGGAGACGTCGAAAGATTCGACGAATTGATGAATTTGGATTACGATAACTTAAGCACTATACGTTCTGTGTTAATCAATTTGCATGTGTGTCATCACCAAAACATAAAGAGAATATATAGATTAAATATCGCAATATTTCTACTAACATACACTTTAGTTTGGTTGCTAAGCCAAGACTCGGACGAAGATATACAAACTCTACACAACTCTACATTAGTCTCTTTCTTTTTCTATTCTCATTTTTTTTTAATAACTAAATACATCACATGGAATTTATAACACGTACCCCTACACTTGAGCTTTTACATGCTCGATCTTTATAATCTAACTAATGACCCGAATTGCGGTGGATCAAAATAACATGGAGATCATTTGACAAACATATGGGGGTATTGACTTAACTTTTCTTTCCCATTCTTCCGCGAAATATATACTACTATGAATCTCAATCGTCCCAAAACTATATTTACAAGGATAAGGACTTAGCGACCGTGTACTCAAATAATTAACTTGGGTTATCATAATAATGTACTAAAAAGTGAGTACAATACACAGGCAGCTAAGGCAATTGGGTGTAACAATTTGTTTTAATGGTGACAATGCTCTTCATTAATAATTCGGCTTAACCAGAAAATTACGAGAACCGTAAAAAAGGATAGACTTGGAGGGTTATACTAGGGTATCCTACACTAAAGGTGAGTGCATGGCAAGGGTGTGGGATAGTTATATGATCGGTGTGACCATCATAACAATTACAGTTTAAAACATGGGTTTATCCTAATGCCTCTTATCAAGCAAATCCTAATACTTACTATGCGATCTTGGAATTCATCACAATAACAAGTTTTAGAATTTAATATGCTACCAATAACATATTAACAAGCTTGGAAATTCTTAGGAAGTTTCATTGGATGATTCTCGGAGAAGGATTTAACCACTCATCGCATGTTTCTTCTCCATTATTGGGTAAACCAAGGGAGTACTAGTTTCTTTTACTTGTTTTCTTTTTCCTTTATTCATTTTTATGGGTACTTCTATAGAACACTGGGGATAATGTTCAACTTAAGTGTAAGGGGAATAAGCCTTAGAAACTATTCCTTTATTTTCCATTTGCTTGTTCTTTAAAATAATGGGTAATATATCGAAACATAGTATAAGAGGTAATTTCTACCCAAATTTAATTTTTTTATGACACATACCAACGAAAACCAAGTATTAATAGCATCTCATGGATAGGAATTTATATGACTAGCACAATAATCCTCAGAATTCCACCCCAAAAATGTGAGGTTTGCCCTTAGATCTTTAGGAATTCGGGTACCCGTCATTGGTAACCCAAGATTATTTTAACTTTACCCGGTTCGAGTTAAGGTGGTAACTCAAGCGGCATGTCTCTTCCGTGTTACTGGCCAAGGTAGGCATGCCTTGTCACCTTTTCCCAGAGAATCATCCAATGAAACTTCATAAGAATTTCCAAGCTTCTTCTCATCAAATATAACTTGTAATAAAAGACAAAGACAACACACCAAGCATAAAATGTGCTTGACGAAATATACAATATAAATTTGGGTTTCGACTTGATAAATGCTGTAAAGATAAGATAAAAATTTCTAAACTCATTAGGTTTTGCAGGTTTATAACAGAAGAATACATATATTAAATGTTATGCAAGTTTTATTTTCAAAAATAATTAAAAACTTTAAGTTTTCTAGACCTGGGCGTTTGACGCCGTCAAGGTTTTTTGTGACCCCGTCACAGGTATCGTGGTGACGTCGTCGCGTGCTAATCGTGACGCCGTCTCCACAGTCTGTAAAAATGAAATTTTTGTTTTTGATGAAAAAAAATTTCATGCACTTGATTCCATAAGTTAATTCCTGTATAAATGGCTGCATAAAACCTGAGTTTTAACAATTCAATCATATGACTCGAAATTGACACGAATGAATCTAAACAATTCATTTAACATGTCTGAACTTGGCTCAAAAGCTGGATAAATTCCCCTACACTTATTGTTGCAAAATACCTTTGATTGAGATTAAGACGAGGTTAAAAACAATACAAAGCATGATTACAAGATAATTCAAACATAATAAAACAAACTATGAAGAATAAAACACACATGACACTCCTAATTTGTGGGAAAATAAATTGGGTTGCCTCTCAATAAGCGCTTTTCTTTATTAACGAGTCTTGTAGCTAGACTCGAAGTCACACGTCAAGGGTCGTAGAAGTGGTCCAAGTCGATGATCTCTCGGAAGGACTTTCTCTTTCGAGAGCTTCCTAGTGGTGGGACTGATTGAAGGTTTTTGTAAATTCCCTCCATCGGGGTCAAATATCTGAATCCTTGAGCATGCCATGCTCCATCTCCGTTTTTGGGTGGTTTATCCCAGTTAATTAGTTTTTTAATTAGGTCCTCTGACTCCCATATGTTACACTTAAGGTTAATAGATATGGCTCCTAGAAATTCTACCATTCTCCTAAACACTAAGGTGTCTTTAAAAGGATTAAGCTTGGCATCTCTAGAAATTTCCCATTCTCTGGGCAAATGGCAGTCTAAGAAGTCTTTCCTAGCATAATAAAGAGTTTGCGCGCCTACTCCAATTGAGCTAGGTTGTGGTTTGCAGGATTCCCTTTTTCTAAGTGAGGTCAAAAAAGGTGCTTCCTCCTCACCCAAGTCTACTCCTTTTACACTGAATATCAACCTAGTGATTTCTTCTCCTACCGCTATTTTAGCCATTCTACAATTTATAACTGCGTTGGCTGTAGCTAGGAATCCTCTTCCTACAAGCAAAGGGGTCTCGGGGTCCTTCTTCAGATCAATTATGTAGAAGTCATTTAACAGTTTTAGTTTTCTAATGTGGACTTCTATGTTTTTCACAATCCCAACAGGGTAGGATTTGGTTCCATCAGCCAATCCAAAGATATGGTCAGTCTCTTCTAATAGTCTAATGTTAAGCTTTTTGAAGAGGTAAAGTGGGATTATGTTTACGCATAATCCTAGATTGGCCAAGGTGTCGAAAGGTTTTGAGTCTCCTAATCTACAAGGTAGAGTGAATAGTCCGGGGTCTTCCATTTTCGCAGGTATTTCTCCTTGGACAAATCAATGATCCATTTTTGCCTAGTTCTAAGCTTTCTACGTATTTATCTAATATGGCGTTATAGATTATAGCGTGAGCTAGGACTTCAAGAACCAGTAGGTTAAGATGAAAATCTTGGAATTCATCTTTAAGAGTTGGTTCAGGCTCTTCAGGTTGTGGTTGATAGGTTTTAATCTTGGGTTGCCGCATGCTAGTTTGGGAAATGGTTGCCCTCTTAAAATGTGCCTTAATAGCATTGATTGAGTTGGAAGGGTGAGATGATCATTGGGGATCGATTGTTGGGTAAGAACGAGCAGACAAAACTGTTATTCGATCGGTGATGGCTTTCAATACGGTGTCGATTTTGTTGGTCATCTCGCTTTGTTGTTGTTTGAAATCGGCTTCAAACTTAGATAGTCTAGCGTATTGAGATGCCATGAATTCAGAAACCAGTCCTTCTATATTTGATTGATTGTTAAGATTTTGAGGATGGTTGTTAAAGGAATGGTTCGAGATTAGACTGTTAGGTTGGAACCTGTTAGGTGGGTTTGAAAAATTATTTTGGGAATTTTGGGGTTGTCTCCACCTAAGGTTCGGGTGACTTCTCCATGATGGATTATAGGTGTCTCCAAGATTGTTTTGATCAGGCTTAAAGGTATACCACTTACCTCTGGCTTCATCGGTATGCGAGGATACATATTTGACAAAGGCTTGTTCGGGGTTTTCCATGCAGTACTGAGTGTCATGGGGACCACTGCAGATTTCACATAAGGTAGTGATTTTGTTTACTTGGGTGGGTTGTGTCGGAGCAAGATAAGCTTCCATCAAGCATTGAAATTGACTTTCGAGCTCGATTAGACGGTGGTCGGATGTACTCGAGACATCTTGAGGCAATGTGATTGCCTTGAACTGCTTAGCGAACTCCATTGGGTCGTTCCAACTTTCATTTTCATAAAGGGAGAGGTCCTCTAATAATGCCCAGGATTCTTCGGTGTTGAGGTCACAAAGCTTACCACCGGCCGATTGGTCAATGGTTCGTCTTGTGACGGGATTGAAATGGTCATAAAAAATTTGGACTTGGAACCAAAGGTCGATGCCATGATGAGGGACTTTTTGGAGTAAATCCTTGAAACGAGTCCATGCGTTAGATAGAGATTCTCTATGATATTGTTGGAACATCAGGATATCATTGTGGAGTTTTGCGGTCCTTCCCGGTGGAAAGAATTGAGCAAGGAATCAGGTAGTAAGATCCTCCTACGTGGTGATGGATCCTGCTGGAAGGTATTCAAGCCAATTGCTAGCTTGATCGCGTAGGGAAAATTGAAATAAACATAGTCGTGTTCTTTCCCTATTTTTACCGTCAAAGTCAAGTGAGTCTACAAGTTTAAGGAAATCCTTGAGGTGTTGGTTTGGATCCTCGGATCGAAGTCCGTGGAATGAGCATCCGTTTTACACCAACCAAATGGTGCTGGATCGAAGAGGTACCACGTTGTTCCTTACGGGGAGCTCAATGGTATTCCTATAGCCCTCGTGGCTAGGTTTGGAGTAGTCTCCTAGAGTACGGATAGGATTCTCGTCGGTGGTTGACGAGAATGGGTTACAAAACAAATAACACGAAGAAAAGATAGACTACAAGAAAGCTAATATGCGGATAATTAAATCTTACTTGAAAGGATTAAAGCAAGTAGAACTAAGCTAAACTATGATCAAAACCTAACTATTCCTCAGGCGACGACGCCAAAAACTTGATGCGGTCGTCGTTAGACATAAACAAGAAGTTTTACAACTCCCTAGGCATAGCACCTAATTGTTGTAGTAGTAGTATAGGCAAGACTCGGGGGATTGTTATCGTTCACTCGAGGAATAGGTTGGGAAGGCTTGATCACGGTCTAACAGAATTCTAAGTAGGGGTGGAAACAAGCCGAGCCAAGCCCGAGCCTGCCAGAGCTAGAGCTCGGCTAGTTTAAGTTTTACAAAGCTCGAGCTCGAGCTCAGATCATTTTAAGCCTTATTATTTAAGCTCGAGCTCAGCTCATGGTATGTTAGATAAGCTCGGCTCGGCTCGAGCTTGGCTCGTTTATATGATTTGATAATGTAAAATTAAAGCTTGGCTCGAGCTCGGCTCGTAATATATCTAATTTAGGGTCGTTAATAAGCTTGTTATTGAGCTCGTTAATAAGCTCGTGTATAAAACATTAGGCTCGTTTAGGCTCGCGGGCCCAAACGAGCTTTGTACGTAAAGCTCAGGCTCGAGCTCTTTTAATAAATGAGCTGCAACTTAGGCTCGAGCTCGCTTAGGCTTGGCTCGTTTGAGTTTTTTACCGATCCGATCTCGAGCTTTTCACGAGCAGCTCGGCTCATTTCCACCCTTAATTCTAAGGGTTGAGGGAAGATTATTTTTGTATTTTTATGTTTTATGGAAAGGAAGTAAATCATATGATTAGAGAGGTGGTTGGTTTTACCTATTAAACTAAATAATAAATTCTACGCTACTAGTGATAACAATAAGATAAAAGACTGTGTTTATTTAATCATGTATTACTCCCTAGATTACTTCTCCTAGTGTTGTTGCCTTGTCACACTTGTGATGATCTATGTAATTATTTCCTAAGTCATGAACGAATTACACGAACCCATCGTCTACTTAGTATTCCGCTAGAGCAACGCTCAAACAAGGTAGTATAAATAGTATTACAAGGCCCCTAGGGGTATACTAAGCGCATGTGAAATATATTAAAAGTGGATCAACCATATTAGGAGGTAAGGTAGTATGAAGACTGTTACCCGATGGTATCCTTTCTACACAATCATGTTTCTCTAGACCTATCAACAGTGATACAGACAAAAACTGGTTTTCTAAGGCCTAACATGCCCATCTATCACAAGAAGCAACACCACTAAGATCTACATTCTAGGTCATAACAACGTTAATAAACACAATAAGAGGTTTAGCCAAGAATGTTATAAGTAAAGCAAGAACATAGATGAATCAAACAACACATAGACATATTGAATGATTAAATAAACCTTATTTGATTAAAACATGAGTTGAAGGAAGCACAATAGGGTTTTTAGGCCCTAAATTCGTCCCTAACAGCTTCTAAACGAACTAGGGTTCATACCCTCTTTTTATTCTAAAGTTACACACTCAAAACCCTAAATTCGGGTTTGTATATATAGGAAAATCATTGTGACGACATCGCGTTTTAATCGTGACGCCATCATGAAAGAGAATATTCTAGATAATGGGTTGGGTCGTGTGCTCTGACGTCGTCGTGGAATCTTGTGACGTCGTCTTGATCATCGTTGTGATGGCGTCACGTTGTATCTGTGACGCCATCTTCAGCCACTGTAGAGAAATTCTTGAGCAATGTTGGTGTAGGTCAGTAGTCTTGTCCGTTTCTTCTCTAAATGAGCCCAAGTCACGTGTATTTACTTTAAATGCCTTCCAAATGGAAAATACCTAAAAAGGAATGATTAAGTACCTGTTTTGGGCATAAACACATGATTTAGGGGGTTAAATGACCCCAAAAAAGTGTATAAAATAACACCTCATCAGCGTTTGACTTATAATCAAAAAGTGATATTCACACATGCAAAACTTGTTTGTATCTCAAGTCTAAGGATGACTTATTTAACCATTTTTGATATCTTACTCATGACTAAGGATTTAAAAGTAAATATTCAAAGGTTAGGGTGTCCAATATGCATCCCTTGTGAATACACATTAGTTTGACGGGAACGATCCGTATATCCAAAGAAGATAACCAACACTCACATTTGCCTTATGTAACAATTATTCCCATAATGTTAACTGACAATGGACATATTTAGAATGATAAAATCATTTAAGGATTAAACATGCAAATATAAGATAGCAATTATTATATGTATGAAGAAATAAATACCACGTATCCTCATTCATCAGAAAGTAAAAATTATCTTACCATCCCAATTATACAAATACTAAAACAGATATGCATGTAAACAATTAGCTAGTTGAAGTCCAATGTTTCCAACATTCTCAACTCTTTCTTTACAGGACATCTAAATAGTTATCTGAGTAAACTTTTCGAATACTTGTTTCAAATTTACAAATTTGTAAAGGACTTAAATGATATGATGAGTGTCGTATGTATATTTGCATACTATTGCAAGTTATCATAGTATGGAAATGTGACAGTACCTTTAATGGGGTATTTGAAGTCAACAGCATACCTATCTCAGACAGTCATCTTTACAGTTTCTTAAAATGTAAAGTATTCTTATTTTTTTAATGTGTAATGCAATAATGCTCTTAGTTGAGCATATCTAGTTAGTAGATTTATCATAAAAGATGAAATCCTACTTTTAATAGGATTGATTATTCTCTAGCATCGTGTGTACACAAACAACACTATGCCTTATAATTCGTAAATATTTGTTTTTAACAGTCATCTAAATCATTCTTAATTAGATATTGTTGCCATCAGTCATCTAAACACTCTTAATTAGATACTTTTGTTGTTAGCTTATCTTGCTCTTGTATAAAAGTAACAACCAGTCTTATACACAATATAAGATATACATGATGAATCCTTCATTAAAAGGTTTCCATTCATGTATTAAATTATCTCAAGTGAAATATATCATTTAAGACTTGCTTCAATGATGTATTGCATTGTGTTGGACTTAATTTCCGCATATGTTTATTTCATTAAACATTTATTCCAAGGTCGTCTATTTTATTTCCTAAATTCCCAAGTGAAGTTTCATTCCAATCTAAGGATTAATATCTAGCTTTGATGGAATGATGCTTTCAATATGTTACACAACATATGAATTTTAAGGAAAAACATAGTGCTCCCACTTGATGTCAGGTGTACTTAGGAATTATCTTAATTTAATCAAAAATCATATTGTGATTAAACTTGAGATCTCAGCTCCTAGATGCATGATCTAATCCACACTTGGATTTTTTTTATCTTGTATACTTTATAAAGATTATTTTAAACTCGTAACCTTTTGATTACACACCATCCTCGCAAAAGGTAATCATAAAGAAATGAGTTATAAAACTTAATTGTCATATCACAAATATAGACTCATAACCCTTTTGATTACACATCGTCCTCGCAAGGTAATCATTAAGGAAAGAGTTATGATCCTTAATTTGCTGTATGTCAGATTCAAGGAAACCTGTATGACAATTAGTTATCTTTATATAATTAATGCGTGTAGAAAAGAAAGATCTAATCACAGTCAATTTCTTAAGTAAGATTAAAAACTCTTGTCATCCGTCAGGCATTAATGTGTATACAATTTTGTCCTTATGAGTCTTTCTTCAAAAGAAACTCATTCTCACCTCACATTTTACTGTTTGGTGAAAGATCAATCAATCTCAAAACATTGATTGTCTTTTAAGGACTGCATCTTTTCATTTATAGTTCTAAGACATTTATCAGATCCAATATGTGATAATTCATCTTATTAGTTAGCAGGTTTAGCATGACCCTCTAACTTACATTCCTCAATATTGATATTAAAATATCACTCCATTGATGAGGCATCCTTACGGATTTATGAATGAGAGTTACATTATACTTTGGTTTGACATTTTCATGCTTAACCTTAGTATGACATCAGCAAGTGAATTCAGAAGGTTATGTATTTTGTTCTTGAATATCTTCAAGATTTTTAGATGCTCCCACTTACTTTTGTAAGAAGATATACTTCTCTAAACACTAAGTATTTAAGCAACAATAAATTGTTCTTAATTGGGACAACAAAATACATTTTACAGTTCTCATCTCTAGCTTGTTAATAATATGCTTCATAAGATATTAACAAATTTTAGAACTTTAATCAAGACTTAATGGGACTTATCCCTAATCTATAAATAGAATACCTTTGATTGAAATTAAGACGAGGTTAAAGACAAACAAAGCATGATTACAAGATAGTTCAAACATAATAAAACAAATGGTAAATAATTAAAACACACATGACACTCCTAATTTGCGGGAAAAGTAAATTGGGTTGCCTCCCAAGAAGCGCTTTTCTTTATTAACGAGTCTTGTAGCTAGACTCGAAGTCACACACCCTTACGTGACATCTCCCTTTTATCTTTCAATTCTTCTTCAATTCTTAAGGGGCAGGGTGCTTGTCATTAAAATTCTGGGACTTCTCCATTGGTCAAACTTCTTCTCCTTTCTTGATGAAGGTCTTATCCTCTCTTCCCATCTCGGATATCTAATCACGGCATAGTGGACTCTATAGGTTCTATGTCCGTTCTATGACTCCTTTTGTCAATCATACAGTAGGATCGGGTTTCCTAAGGAACCTTACCTTATTCTTTCCCTGATCTTAAAGTATGGTGCCCTTAACATACTTAATTGTGGCATTGCCATCGCAGGAATGGTGTTTCCCTAAGAATGAAGGGCCTCTTTTCATTTTCCTTGATATCCAAAATCACAAAGACTACGGGGTATACATGTTCAGCAACCTCTATCAACACGTCCTCAGTAATTCCTAAAGGGTAAATGTATGAGTGGCTAGCTAGTAAAAGTCTAATGTCAGTCTCAACAGGCCTTTAGTTGGTAAGTTCAATATAGGATGGGTAGGGCAACTTTCACTGTCGGATCCTTGGTCAACTAGGGCGTTTATGCCTTTTTGGCCTCTTATGTTACAAGGTATTTTGAAGTTTCCTCTGATGTCCTCCTTCTTTGTTATCTTTTTCTTGAGGATCGCTTCATAAACAGGCCCCTTAGGTAATACTTTATATGTCTTTCCCTTTTTCTTTCCAACTCGGGTTCCTAACAGAGAGTGATTGAATATGTTGTTGTCAACCAGTCCTTCGATTAACTTTTCATTAATCTTATGCTTCAGGTAATACGCGACAGGCTGAGAACCGGGTGCTTCCACTGCTTCTTCATTCTCAGGTGTTTTGATTGATTCATTTCCAGCCTCGTTTTCATCTCTGTTCTTTGTCTCGGCTTTCTTTACTGGCATTTCCATTTCTATTTCGGTGGGCCTCTCAGCGTTGTCGGGTATTACCTCCTTCTTGTTACTCCTTTCTTCTTCTCCTTTTGTTAGAGAGAATTTAACGATTCACATTCTTGTGGACCTGAAGTTGCCTTCTTCCCTATCAACACTTCTCAGGGTTCTGTTGGTCGTGAGTTCCTTGAGAAGTTCGAACATTTCAGTCATCCTACTATTGATCCCCTCGCGTTGCTTGAAAATGGCATTCTCAAATCTTTCCATTCTTTCGATGTGCACTGCCATGTAGTCTTGTACTCAAGCCTCAAAAGTTGTTTCTAACCCTTGTGGTTGAGGGCTTGGACCTGTACGTTCTCGAAAAGAGAAAGTGTTCAGTTTTGGTGGTTCATTTTGAATTCGCGGATGGGAGTTCGGATGGACTGCATTGACATAAGCTTGATGGGTGTGTGCTAAGCTCGGTGTAGGCGTCGGTCATGACCCTTTTACTAAGAAGTTAATATGTTCTTCGAGCTCAAGAAGTCTCTAGTCAGGTGTTTTCGGGACGCCTTGAGGTGTAGAAATGGCCTTGACCGGTTTGACGAATTATTTTGTTTCATCCCAGCCTTCATGGTCGTAGAGGGCGAGGTTCTCAATGATTTCCCAAGATTCGTCGGTGTTCTTATTGCGGAGTTTACCACGGGCGGCGCGGTCAATCTCGCACTTAAGATGAAAGGAGACATGATCATAAAAAATTTGGATTTGGAGCCAACGATCGATGCCATGATGAGGGACTTTTTGGAGTAAGTCCTTGAAATGAGTCCATGCTTCAGATAAAGATTCTCCATGATGTTGTTGGAACATCAGGATATCGTTGCGGAGTTTTGCGGTCCTTCCCGGTGGAAAGAATTAAGCAAGGAATCAGGTAGTAAGATCCTCCCATGTGTGAGGATCCTGCTGAAGACCGTTTCAAGCCAATTGCTAGCTATGATCGCGAAGGGAAAATTGAAAATAAAGCATGTCGCGTATCCTTTCCCTATTTTCACCATCAAGGTCAAGTGAGTCCACAAGTTTAAGGAAATCCTTGAGGTGTTTGATTTGGATCCTCGGACCGAAGTCCGTGGAATGAGCATCCGTTTTGCACCAACCGAATGGTGTCGGATCGTAGAGGTACCACGTTGTTCCCTCGGGGGAAAAGCTTTCGATGGTATACTTGTAAGCCCTCATAGGCTAGGTTTGGAAAGTCCCAAGAGTGGCGATAGGATTCTCGTCTCCCCTGGTGGATGACGAGAAATGGGTTACAAAATAGATAACACAAAAAAAGATGACAACAAGAAAGCTAATATGCCGGATAATAAATCTTACTTTACAAGATTCTAAGCAGTAAAACTAAGCTAAACTATGATCAAAACCTAACTATTCCCCAGGCGGCGGCGCCAAAAACTTGATGTAGGTCGTAAAGACTTCTACACGAAGTTTTACAACTCCCTATGCAAAGCACCTAATCGTTGTAGTAGTAGTATAGGCACAGACTCGAGGGGTTGTTTATCGTTCACTCGAGGAATAGGTTGGGAAGGCTTGATCACGGTCTAACATAATTCTAAGGGTTGAAAGAAGATTATTTTTGTATTCTTATGTTTTATGGAAAGCAAGTAAATCATATATTTGAGAGGTTGGTTTGGTTTTAGCTATTAAACTAAAAATTAATCTAAACTACTGGTGATAACAATTTAAAATAAAAGATTGTGGTTTATTTAATCATGTATTACTCCCAGATTGCTCTCCATGTTGTTGCTATTGTCACACTATTGTGATGATCTGTGTAATATTTCCTAAGTCATGAACGAATTCCACAAGCTGACGTCTACTAAGTATTCGTTATAGCATGCACAAGTAAGGTAGTATGAAGACTATTACAAAGCCCCCTACGGGTATACTAAGAGTAGAATCAATCCATATTAGGGCAGAGGTAGTATGAAGACTATTAGTGTTACCCACCGATGGTATCCATTCTAACACAATCAGTTCCCTAGACCATAACAACAGCGATACAGACAAAAAGCTGGTTTTCTAGACCTAACAATGCAACATCCCATCACGAGAAGCAACACACTAAGCACTACATATTAGGTTTCATACAATCATAAATAAACACAATAGGAGGTTTAACCAAGCATGTTAAAGATAAAGTAAGAACATAGATGACTCAAACAACACATAGACATATTGCATGATTAAATAAACCTTTATTGATTAAAACAGGAGTTGGAGGAAGTACAATAGGGTTTTTAGGCCCTAAAATCGTCCTTAACTAACTCAAATGAACTAAGTTTGTACCCCTTTTATTCTAAAGTTTTCACACTTAAAACCTAAATTCGGGTTTGTATATATAGGAAAATCGCTATGATGGCGTCGCGTTTTAATCGTGACGCCGTCATGAAAGAGAATATTCTAGAAAATGGGCTGGGTCGTATGCTCTGACGCCGTCATGGAATCTTGTGACGTCGTCTTGGTCTTCGTTGTGACGGCGTCACGTTGTATCTGTGACGCCGTCTCCAGCCGCAAAGAACATTATCTTGAGAGATGTTGGCGTAGGTCCGTAGTCTTGTTCGTTTCTTCTCCATATGAGCCTAAGTCATGTGTAATTCTTCCAAATGCCCTCCAAATGTAAAATACCTGAAAAGGAACGATTAAGTACCTATTTTGGGCATAAACACACGATTTAGGGGGTTAAACGACCCCGAAAAAGTGTATAAAATGACACCTTGTCAAAGTTCAAGTGTAGAGGTTTATCTATAAACCCTCATGATGTATTATATGTTTAAGCAATGGCAGGGCAAAAGTGTACAAAAAATATATATATAAAAAAAGTGAAAAAAAATGTATATGCTGCAATTTACTTATGTCTATGTTTATATTGGAGTCAAGAAAAGAAAAAGAAAGAGATTGATGTAGAGCTTTGTAGAGTTTGTATATCTTGTCCGAGTTCTTGGCTTAGCAACCCAGCCAACGTGTATTCTTATAAATAATTAGCTAACATTTCCACTCCAAATTCACCCAAAAGTTACTCCCCAAACGTATCCCATCCATTTCCATTTCCGTTAATGTTATCTTACACCTACACCCATAAGTGGGAACAACCCTTAAAAATACATCTTTGATATAAATGATTAATACTTTTGCCTAGCGGAGGAGGTTTTGATCCTTTACCGAAGCTATGGTATTTATAAGCTATGAAGTAATGAGTGTTAATTTTCCGTTTCCCATAGTTGTATAATTTTTATACACCCGAGTGAAAGAGAGAATCCAAACACTTATATAGGTGTTAGGATAATGCTTTTCGTGCATTAATTATAGTGTCTAGAAGGTTGCGTTGTAAAACGCTTTAAAGAGTAGGTTAAATGACGCATAATATTGCTATGAGTCTAGGTAGAAAAGTCTATTTGCTTGAGGATAAGCAAATCCCAAGTGTAGGGGTATTTGATGAGGTGTTATTTTATACACTATTTCGGGGTCATTTAACCCCCTAAGTCGTGCAAATGTACCCAGATTATGTGCTTAATCGTTTTTTTGTATTTTTAGCACTTGGATGGATTTTAGAGAAAATACACGTGACTTGGGCTCATTTGGAGAAGAAACGGACAAGACTACGGACCTACACAAATCTCCCCCATGAAGGATTGTGCCATAACACAGCGTGAGACGGCGTCGCAGGGCGTAAAGCGCCCGTCGTCGCGATCTATCTAGTCACGGCGTCAGGAAATTGACGACGGCGTCAAGATGTAACCGACTCATATCAGACCTAGAAGATTCTATCCCGTGATGGCGTCACGACCCACATATCTGGATCCCGGTCGCGCATTTCCCTATATATATTAAGCCGACTTTAGGTTTTAGGTGTGTACCTTGTAATAACTTTTGGGAGTCCGCACTAAGTATTTTGTCAGCTTTTAGGCCGACGTATTTAGGGCCTTAAAACCCTATTGTAACTTACCTTAATCCATGTTTTAATCAAGTAAGATTGTTTATCTTTAATCATTCAATATGTCTATGTGTGTTTGAGACAATTCATTACTCTTGCTTTCTTTATAACATGTTAGGCTAAACCCTCCTTTGTATTTGGCTTATGATTGCAAAAAAGTTGGATCGTAGTATCCTTTTACTGTTGCCTTCTTGTGATGAAAGGTGCACGTTTAGGCTCATAAAACTAGCCATAAATCTTAAATTAGGCATAGTACTTCTAGGGAAACATGAGTGTGTAGAAAGGATACCATCGGTAACCTCTTCATACAACCTTAACCCCTAATATGTTGATCCCACCTTAAGATATTTCAAATGCATTTAATATACTTAGGGGCCTTGTAATAGTCTTCATACTACCTTACTTGTGCGTTGCCTAACGAATACTAAATAGATGGCGGGTTCGAGTAAATCGTTTCATTGCCTTAGGAAAAACTTACAACAATACAACACGATGTGACAATGCCAACAAAGATTAGGAAAGTAATCTAATGATTTAATGCATGATTAAGCAAATACATCATATTTCTCATAAGTTATCACTAGTATCCTAGATTAAAGTATTTATAAATTATTAAACAAACCAAAATCTCTCAAACCATTTGATTTACCTGCTTTCCTATAAAACATAAAAATACAAAAAGTAATCTCCCTTTCAATCCTGGAAGAAACAATTTCAGTTAAGCCTGTTCAGCCTTCCCAACTTATTCCCCTAGAGAACGATAACATCCCCCGAGTCTTGTTATACTATACTGCAACGATTATAAACTACTTATGGAGTTGAAAACTTCTTGTAAAGTCCTACGACTACTATTGTCAAGTTTTTAAAACACTTTAAATATATATAAAATTATAACCTAAGAGCAATTAAGAAAATTCCCAAGGAAATTTCACTCTCAAAAATATAAATAATATAGATATATAATCCGAAAATTTTACCGGGAAGAATGATCCACTCGGGTCGTTTCCCCAACGACTTATGCAATTGAAACCTCGTTTAAGCTCGGATTATGATTTTGAAATGAAAACAAAGATATTTTTATGATCTATAACTACCAAATAAAAGCAATAAGTAAAATTGAAAATTAAAGGCAATTTAAACAATTAAACAAATACGGGAAACAAATAAAACGCGACAATTAATCAAGTAAACTAAATTTAACTCCTAAAAATATAAACTAAATTTCTAAACCTAAGATAGGACAAAAGAAAATTTTAGGAAAAAGAAAAACATTTTTTTTATTATTTTTGAATTTTTTATGAATTAAAAAACTAATTTAAATCTAATTAACTCCAAAAAAATAAAAAATAGAAAATAATTGAAATTATATTTTTCCTAGATAGAATAAGTAAAAAGAAAATTTTAGAAAAAAAAATTCACTATTTTTGGCTTTTTAGATTTTAAGATATGAATTTTCTAAAATTTAAACTACTTAAAAGCTTAAAAATAATAAAAATGCTAAAAATATAAACCCTAAAATTTTTATAAAAATTGTACTAGAAAACAAAAATGTGCAGAAATTTATGAAAAATAAAAGCCCTAATTTTTACTTTTTTATTTAACTTTAATTAAACTAATTAAAAACTAAACCTAATTATTTAATTAAAATTATTAAACTAACAAAGAAACTTAACTAAGGACTAACTATGCAAGGACTAAAGGACTATTAGTGAAAACAGAAGGACAAACGGGGGATTAACTGAGTTAACTAACAAATGAGAAAATTATAAAACCTACCCTGAGGCCTAACCCGATTACACCCTAAGTCCAATTAAGCCTAAAAATAAGTTGAAAGAGAACAACTTTAACAAAAGCACTATGGTCTGAAACCCACTAATAAGCTCTTAAACAGCTTATTATTAAGCTGTTTACAGAAACTAAGGGTTTTCTCAAGGTTTTACTTATTAAGCTATAAAAAGCTCAAAATAAGCTCAAAATGAAAAAGGAAAGGTGTTCTAGACAGCTTATGAGTTGCTTAAACTAGATGAGAAAAGAAAATAGAGATTGGAGTACTAGATTATAGCTTAAAATGAAGGGCAAGGTAGCAAACTTCAGGAAAACAAGAAATAAGAACAAAAACCAATTTAAGCTCAAAAACTCAATAAGCAATACTGGACTAAGAGATTCTGGGGGACTTATAGCAACTACTATAAACTATCTATTGTTTAAGTATAAAAACAAACCCCTTAAGCTAAAATTAACAATTTAAGAAACTACTTAACCCACTGTTTTTGGTATTTTAGATTTTCTTAGTTGAATTTTGACAGCAAAAATAAGCTATAAAATAAAATTTAAGTCTTTATCTATATTAAGCTATAACTAATCTAGATCCTACTTTAATCTTAGAAGCTAAAACATATGATTACCTAGCTTGAGCTTAAGCCAAAAGTGACAGTTAGAACACCTTAGTTCCTACTGGTGCACTTTGCACAAGTGCAAAGTTATAAGTGCAGGTTACCTAATGGGTCTTACTTTTGGCAACTAAAAACACTCTCTCTAGAGTGTTTAAAACAAGAACAAGGTCAATGATCTAAACCTTTTAGAAAACTTAGATCACTTTTGCACAAGAATTACCTGGGTGCAAGAATTCTTCAAATAAGCCATAACTTTTTATATTTTCAAAACTTAACTTATGAAAACTTATTTCCTATTGTTTTTAACTAAAATCAAAGGTGTCTCAAAAGGTATGAACAAAAACTTTTGACTTTTGATAGTCAAATTAGCTTAAACCAAACACCCCTTTAACTCATTGACAGTTTTTAAAAAGCTTTTAAAACTAAAAGTTTTACTTAATCAAAACGTAATTACCAGATGAAAAAACAACTTTAATAAAACTTATGAATCATAAACTAACAATTGAATAGCAAGCTCTAAGATTACATACTTTCTACTATTTTTGGTTTTTTTATAGCTTTTATGACAGATTATATAAAAACTATGATCTAGACTAAGAGAAGCAAAAACAGATTAACTATATTAACTAATAAGCACATAAAAGAGATAAGCAGCACAAATAAGCAACTAATAAGCAATTGAATAAGCAAATAAGCATAGAAAGTAAATAGACAATTATTGAAAGGGAAGAAAACTATCTAAGCTAAAAAAACAAGGAAAATAAAGAGAGACTTACTTATTCCTCTAGCTAAACAAGAGGACCTAATAAAAGGCAGCTACAAGCTCTCCTAGCTTATAAATAAGCTAGGAGTTAAGTCCTTCTTTGACCCTTCCATAATTGGTCAAACTTCCAAAAGCTCAATAATCCACAAGTTAAAAGTAAATATATGTTAAGCTGATTTAAGGTTTAGATATGATTAATACTGAATTAAATAAGCTCTATTTCAGCTTATAGACTGAAAGAGCTTAATATGAGCTTATTAGCTTTTTGAGACAAATTGGCTATTTTAGAGAGCTTATGAAATAAGAGAAAAAAGAGTTTATAACTAAATTAAACTAAATTTCATTAATAAAACTGAATTGCATTCCTTAAAAAGAGATTACAACTGATTTTAAAAATTACATTAAGCTTAAAAAACTATATTAGGCTAAAAACTAGAAAAGGAAAAAAGATGGATCCCCATGTGTGCGTGACGAGGGTGCTATTTATAGCATCATAGTGAAGCTTCTAGGCCTCCTGAATCCATCTCCTATCCTTCAATCCACACCCTTAATTCTTCTAATCTTTGCCAAATGATTTTGAGCCGTATGATCATTTTGTGTGTATCTGAGGATCGCCAGTGTGTCATTCTTTGATGTGACATTGTGTTAGTTGTGTGAGTGAGTTTAGCACAAAACCCATATCCTTGTGTGCTTTCTCTATAGCTGACGTGTCCTTTTGCTTGAGTGAGCTAATGAGATCACTTGATTAGACTAAACTCTCCCAGCCATTTTGTAGACGAGCTCTTGAATTGACTTATTCACCCCTTAATTTGGATTTGCCCCTTATTTTACCCCGGGTTAATGCTGGGGACGATAGATGAATAGTAAATGGGTTTGGCGCCCATTTTTTGACTGTTAAATCAGTTGGAGTTTGGGAGATTTGCACAAATGGCCCTTGTGTTGTTTTATAAATGGTGTAGTCTAAAAAAAACTTTTGTAAATGGCAATTTTAGTCCTTGTGGTTTATAGAAAAGGATAAATGGACTAGGATTGGGCTTATGGAATGGGCTTTGGATCCGGGTAGTAATTTATAAGGGGTTTTGGGCCCATTAAGGTTCCAAGGGCCCAATAAGAGGTGAGGGACCATTTTTGGACTATTATGAAACTTGGAGGGTGAAAATGGAATATTTTTGGGTTTTGTTGACTTTTGTTGACCAAGATTGACTGGAGTTGACTGTAGATTTGACTTCTTCTGGCTTTGGCTTCTGGCTTTTGTTCACTCTTCCGTTCTCGTGTCCATGCTTGCCCGTTTTTGACGGGTTTTTTATGATTTTTGATATATCCGTTCCTGCACACACAAAACACAAATACAAGTATATTGTTGCCATTTTTGGACTGTTTTGGGTTTATTTGGGCTATTTTAAGCATAAATGGATATGTGTATTTAACACTTATCAAAAGACAATCTCGGGGATCTAAAGTTTCTAATGTTGCATCTTCTTCTCTTATTGAATGCAGGTCATCTAAATAGTTCTCTGGTATTTGGACTCCGGTTGCTCCAAGCATATGACCGGAGATCGCTCTTAGCTTACCAATTTTGACAATAAGTTTTTGGGTACAGTTAAATTCGGAAATGATCACGTGGCAAAGATATTGGGTTATGGTGATTATCAAATTGGGAATGTTACAATATCAAGGGTTTACTACATGGAAGGACTTAGACACAACTTATTCTCTGTTGGGAAATTTTGTGATTCGAACCTTGAAGTTGCTTTTCGTCAACACACCTGCTTCATTTGTAATTTAGAAGGTGTTGATCTATTGACTGGATCTCAAGGCAACAATCTGTACACTCTATCTCTTGGAGATATGATGGCGTCCTCTCCCATATGTCTCTTGTCAAAGGCCTCAAAGACTAAGTCCTGGCTATGGCACCGACGTCTGTCTCATCTGAACTTTGGTGCAATCAACCATTTAGCTAGACACGGTCTTGTTCATGGTCTCCCTAAGCTTAAATTTGAAAAGGACCATTTGTGTTCTGCTTGTGCAATGGGTAAAAGCAAGAAGCAACCCCACAAGCCTAGTAAAGACACCAACCAAGAAAAAAGTCTATCTTTTACACATGGATCTTTGTGGACCAATGCGTGTCGCAAGTATTAATGGATAGAAGTACATCCTCGTCATTATCGATGATTACTCTTGATTCACATGGGTTAAGTTCTTAAGGTCAAAAGATGAAGCTCCAGATTTCATAATCAAGTTTCTCAAAATGATCCATGTGCGGCTTAAAGTGACTGTCCAAAGAATTAGAACAGATAATGGAACTAAATTTGTTAATCAAACTTTGCGTGAATATTATGAGAAGATTGGCATCTCTCATGAAACATCTGTTGCTTGCTCTCCATAGCAAAATGGTGTCGTTGAAAGATGTAATCGTACACAAATTGAAGTTGCATGCACAATGTTGATTTACGCAAAAGCTCTGTTATTCCTATGGGCAGAAGAAGTTGCTACAGCATGTTACACCCAAAATCGTTCCATCATACGTCTTCGACACGGCAAAACACCATATGAGCTTCAACAATCAGTTCAGGATTTATGCAAAACCCTCCTCCTTCAACACCATATGTACCACCTTCACGAACTGACTGGGATATTCTGTTTCAATTGATGTTTGATGAATTACTCACTCCTATAACCAGTGTTGATCTACCAGCCCCTGAAGTCATTGCTCCAGTTGCTGAAGTAGTAGCTCTAGTTCCTGCTATATCAACCGGTTCACCTTTTTCAACAAATGTTAACCAAGATGCATCATCACCAAGTAACTCTCAAACAACACCAGAAACTTAAGCTCCCGTCATTCCTAACGATGTTAAAGAAAACAATCATGATATTAAAGTTGCACATATGGGTAATGATCCGTACTTTGGTGTCCCAATTCCAGAAGTTCCTTCTGATCAATCTTCATCATCGGATTCTATTCATATAATTGTGCATCCCAATCACCAAATTTCTAAACACAACAGCAAATGGACTAAGGATCACCCACTTGAAAATATAATCGGTGCACTCGAAAGACCAGTTTCCACAAGACTGTAGTTACATGAGCAAGCTCTGTTCTGTTACTACGATGCTTTCCTTACTACTGTTGAACCCAAGACGTATAAAGATGCTTTGACTCAATCCTGTTGGATCAAAGCAATGCAAGAAGAGCTCAATAAGTTCTAACGCCTTGAAGTATGGGAGCTCGTACCCCGACCATATAAAGTTATGGTTATTACTTTGAAGTAGATCTACAAAGTGAAGCTAGATGAACTAGGAGGTATTCTAAAGAACAAGGCTTGATTAGTGGCTCGTGGTTACCGTCAAGAAGAGGGTATTGATTTTGAAGAGTCTTTTGCTCCAGTTACAAGATTAGAGGCTATAAGGATTTTTCTCGCGTTTGCCGCTCACATGAACATGGTCGTCTACCAAATGGATGTGAAGACTGCGTTTCTGAATGGTAATCTGCGGGAAGAGGTTTATGTTAGCCAGCCTACCGAAAAGTACTTACATGCGGTCAAAAGGATCTTTCGGTATCTAAGAGAAACCGTCAATCGGGGATTATGGTATCCGAAGGATTCTTTGATTGCTCTAACAGCATCTGCAGATGCGGATCATGCTGGTTGTTAAGATACACGCCGTAGCACATCTGGTAGTATGCAGTTTCTGGGAGATAGACTTGTTAGCTGGTCATCGGAAAGGCAGAAAAGTGTTGTGATATCTAGTACGGAAGCTAAATATATTGCTATGTCAGGATGTTGTGTCGGACAGTTTTGTGGATCCAGATAACCCCAATCAGGTGTACAAGCTAAAGAAACCTCTTTATGGGTTGAAACAAGCTCCACGCGCATGGTATGACATGTTGTCTTTGTTCTTGATATCCCAAGACTTCTTCAAAGGCTCAGTGGATCCTACTCTGTTCATCCATAAGGAAGGAAAGGAATTACTTCTGGTACAAGTATATGTCAATGATATTATCTTTGCTGCATCTACACCTAAACTTTGTGACCTATTTGCTAAAATCATGTGTTCAAAATTTAAGATGTCAATGATGGGCAAAATCTCATGTTTCTTAGGACTACAAATTTTTTAAAATCCCAGAGGCATCTTTATTAACCAGTCAAAATATGCCCTTGAATCTTTAAAGAAATACGGTTTTGACTCTTGTGACCTAGTGGATACTCCCATGGTGGAGAAATCCAAACTGGATGAGGATAAAGAAGGGAAAGCCTTTGATGCATCACACTATCGTGGCATGATTGACACCCTTCTTTATCTCACAACCAGTAGGCCTGACCTACAATTTGCTATATGCATGAGTGCCCAGTATCAGGCTAGGCCTACCGAAAACCACTTACATACGGTCAAAAGGATCTTTCGGTATCTTAGAGGAACCGTCAACTGGGGACTATGGTATCCAAAGGATTCTTAGATTGCACTAACAGCATTGTCAGTTGCGGATCATGCTGGTTGTCAAGATACACGCCGTAGCACATCTGGTAGTATGCAGTTTCTGGGAGATAGACTTGGTAGCTAGTCATTAAAAAGGCATAAAAGCGTTGTGATATCTAGTACGGAAGCTAAATATATTGCTATGTCAGGATGTTGTGGTCAAATTCTTTAGATGAGATCACAGCTTACCGACTATGACCTTGAATTCATTAAAATTCCAATGTACTATGATAACAAAAGCACTATTGCCTTAAGCTGCAACAATGTTCAACATTCAAGGTCGAAGCATATAGACATCAGATTTCACTTTATCAACGAGCATGTTGAGAATGGGGTGATTGAACTTTACTTTGTTAATACGGAGTATCAACTGGCGGACATCTTCACAAAAGCCCTTGCAAGAGACATAATTGAATTTCTTATCAACAAGCTGGGAATGCGGAGTTTACGCCGGAGACTCTGAAACAATTGGCAGATGAAGTTGATGAATAGTGGTGGTACCTATTCAAATATCCAGTATCATATGTATATATATTAAAACCATTAAACCAAAAAGGTTTTTCATTTTTTTAGAAATTTTTATAAAAACAAAATATAAAATTCATAAAACCAAAGAAAAAATTAAAAAAATAAGAAAAATATCAAAGGAGGTAATAATGGCAGGTCTTCTGACAATCAATAACATTTACGGTCTTAGAAATGTCATTCAATAATGATACGAGGCTGTAAATGAAGTTCGAGCAGAAGTTTAATAGTTTCTCAAAACATGCCAAATGGCTTGCTATTATTTCAGATAGCAACCCAGTCATCATCTTAAAGGCAAGTATTTCAAAAAAGAAAACTTGACCTCTCAACGGGAATTTATTCTCGGGCATGGTCTACTTTATGACTATGCAAAGGCTTGTGTTTACTTTTCATCACACCCGGTGCTTCCTAAATTCCAAATTAATGTACGTGTCCATTGCATTCTTTGTCAAAAATAAGATAAATCGTATTTTCATTTGTGGTTTTTTTTCATTAGTAAAACATTCTTCATTCAGAAAATGTTTTTTAAAAGACATTTGTCTTCTCATCTAATGACTATAACTCTTTAAATAGAAACGGCATTGTTTTGAGTGGGAGAAAATGTCAAACATCTTCTACAAAACGTCATTTGATAAAAAGGATAAAGGTTTTTAAACAATAACTGAATATCATTTTTTAAGGAAAGTTAATTAAATTTAGCTTATGTGTGCCCTTATTTAAGTGTTATATGTTTATACCTGGTAAGAATATATGCATATTAAGTTGTTAGGATATATTATTTTAAAACTATAAGGACTAAATGTGCCATTGTGCTAACATTGTTTATGCCAAAAAAAAAAAAAAAAAAAAAAAAAAAAATAATCAATCTATATCTAAAAAGGGGAAAAGATCCTCAATGTAGGGGTGTAAATGTCCATAATCATGATTTGACGTTTTATAACACCATCCCACCCCTTGCCCCGACACACGACCACACCTATTTTTTCATAAACCCCTCATGGATCGCCAACTATGGCAACCTTGCTTGTTCTCGATCTCTAGACCATTTTGTGCTAAATGTATAATTACAACAATGTTCCTTACACCCTTATGATATCACATCTCGAAGGAATTACGTTTTTTACAAGGTTTCAATTTTTGAAAACCCTAAAACTCAAATTAAGGTTCCTCAAAATTTAAAGTGAATAAAAACGCTAATTAGTTGAGGGGTTTTGTTCATATGAGGGTGTCAAAGACTCATGTAATTCAGTTTTTAATAAAGATATCATATGTGTATGATTTGATTGATTATGTGTGTCGAAAAAGTAGGTTGTTGAGTTTTAAGTTGATAAAAGTTGTGGGTTTTGTGTTTAAGGCATAAGTAAATGTATGTGTGCGTTAAATTCCATATATTATGTATTTGTTCATACGTATGAATTGCTCTTAGGCAGGTGAAACGCTAGTTTGTTCAAATAATGATACATTCGTTATACCCGAATTCGCAACTGAAAACTTGAATTAAAGTTAAAAATTTATGATATTTCCGAATTTACAATTTTAGTTATCCATGAATTCGCAACTTATGTGTCATCCAAATTAGCAACGACTAGTGTCATCCAAATTTGCAGAAGTCAGTTATACCCGAATTCGCAGTAGGACTTAAGTGCCTGAATTTGCAATGAGCCTTTAGTGTCCGAATTAGCAATGTATTTAGTGCCCGAATTCGCAATGAGCCTTAAGTATCCGAATTCAGAGCTTGGTTTATGGTCCGAATTCGCAGTAATATATAGTGACTATATAAACTTGGTTATATATAAACTGTATCGACTCTTTCTTAGCAGAATCATGAGTATGACTAAAGAACAACAACAAGCTTTGGACGATGCTCTTGTTCCAAGGGAACAACGTCTTACGATTGGCAGTTGCAACTACAGATTGAGCACCACATTCAAGCCCAAGGAACCCACCTTTCAAGTTGCTTTGGATGTTCTCTCTCTCACTCCTTTTTATCCAGCCTTCTTGATCACAACAAGTGTCCCTGCCGTCTACATGCAGGAGTTCTGGGCTACAGTTACCTATCAAAAGCATCACATAAGATTCAAGATGAACAAGAAGAGCTATTCCTTTGATATGGAAACTTTCAGAAACATGCTTTCGATTTGTCCAAAACTTCCTAGACATAAGTTTGTAGATCCTCCATTTGAAGAAGAAATACTAACTTTCATTAGAGAACTTGGCTACCCTGGCAACATCAAATTACTCTCTGATGTCAAAGTTGATACGTTACCTCAACCTTGGAGAACTTTTGGAACCATCATCAACAAGTGTCTCAGTGGTAAAGTAACCAGAATTGACACACTTCGTCTTTCTAGGGCTCAGATACTTTGGGGATTGTATCACCAGGAGAAAGTTGACTATGTTTACCTTCTTTGGGAAGACCTAGTTTTTTAGATCGAAAACAAGGAGTCAAGAAAGAACAAATACATGTTTTACCCAAGATTTACAAAAGTTATCATCAATTACTTCATGTCATAAGACCAATCCATTCCAAGAAGAAACAAGGTAGACTGGAACATGGTTAATGATGATCATATTCTCACAACTATGAGATTCATTCCTCAGCATGAAGTTGTTCAAAGATACAATGCCATTCTTCCAGACTATCTAACCAATCCAGCAATGAAAGAATTTGAAGCGTACAAGACTTACCATGATCTTGCTACTGGAAAGGTGCAACCAAAACTGAAATATGTACGTCGATCTTCCAGGACAAAGTCTGATGAAGCACCCAAGCCTTCCTCTAGTAAAAGAGTTAAAGCAGCGGATAAGGTAGCAAAGTCTAGAAAGAAAAAGCAACCAGCTTTTGGATTGGAAACTCTCTCAGACATAGCATTGATTGATACTAAACAACTGAAACTGGCCATTGAAAGAAGCAAAACACAACTTCACATCTCTCAACCCAGCGGTTCTGGTGCACATGAAGGAACTGGTGTTACACCAAGAGTTCCCAATATACCAACTTATGAATCTGATGATGAGCAAATCTCTTGGAAGTCAAGTGTTGAAGACGATGATGATGAAGAGAATGTGAGTAAACACGAAGATGATGATGATGATGATGAACGAACTAAATCTAACAATGATGGTGATGACTTCGTTCATCCTAAGTTTTCAACTCATGATGATGAAGCAAAGTAAGATGAAGAAGTAAATGAAGAAGATAGCTTTGATCCAAGGGTTCAAACACCTTCTCATGTTGAATCCACTAACGATGAAGACAGTGATGATGTAATTCAAGATGCAAATGTTGAGGGAGATATGATAAATGAAGAAGAGACACATGAAGAGGTCAAAGCGAATGTGCTATACCAGGACGTGAACGTTAATCTGGAGGGAAGAGATACTGTAATGACAGATGCTCCACTGCCTAATATTTAAGCAACTCAGGAAATAGAAGATACTCATGTGATACTCACCGCTCCGATCAATCCTGAAGGTCAACAACAGAGTTCTTCTATGTCATCTGGCTTCGTTTCTAACATGCTCAACCCCAGACCAGATACAGGTATTGACTCAATATTTAATCTTAACACTTAGGCAACTTCACTTATAGATGTTCTGGTCACCATTATTGCTGAGCCACCTCTTGTGTTTATGTCAACTCTTCCTCCACCACCCACTCCTCTCATCACACGTATGCAACAAACACCAGTTCCCACACCAACAACAGTTCCAATCTCCTCCCTGCAAGATCTTCCAAACTTTGGCTCTTTATTCGGGTTTGACCATAGACTTAAAACTCTAGAAATCGAATTCTCTGAGTTCAAGCAAACAAACCAATTTGCTGAAATAGTTTCTTTTATTCCCGGTATTGTTGATGCATACATTGCAAAGAAGATAAATGAAGCCGTCAAGACAGTTGTTCAATTGCAATCAGACAGACTCAAAGATGAAGCTCAAGCCAAAAACGAAGACTTTCTTAATAAACTTGATGACAACATAAAGAAAATATTCAAGGACTAAGTCAAAGAACAATTTAAGGCACAAGTCTCCAAGATTTTGCCAAAAATTGAGAAGACAGTAAATGAACAACTCGAAGCTGAGGTTATGACTCGTTTATTCACTGAATCCAAGACATCTCTTGCTATAGCTGCCAACCTATCAGAATTAGAGCTGAAGAAGATTCTCATTGAAAAGATAGAGAGCAATAAGTCAATCCACAGATCTAATGAACAAAAGAATCTCTACAAGGCATTGGTTGAAGCTTACGAAAGTGACAAGCTCATTCTTGACACTTATGGTGATACTGTCTCGTTTAAAAGACGCAGAGATGATGAGGATAAAGACGAAGAACCCTCCGTTGGATCAAACCAGGGGTCAAAGAGAAGACGAACTGGAAAAGAACCAGAGTCAACCAGTGCTCCAAAGGAAAAGACATCCAAGACAACTGGCAAGTCAACTGATGGGTCCAAATCTAAACACAAGTCTGCTGGCGAGTCTGCTCATACAGAGGAGCCAATACACACCGACAAGGATTTGGAAGAACCCGCACATCAGGAATTTAATATAGGAGCTACTGAAGAACAATCTAATGAAGAGACATCTCAGCATCCTATTTGGTTTCAAAAACCAGCAAAAATCCCTACTCTCGATCGTGATTGGAACAAGACTTTACCTGTTGTTCATGGACTAGTCCAACCTTGGTTAAGCAATCTGGCTCAGGAAGAAGGTCCTCGTGAATCATTTTATGAGCTAATGGATACTCCTTTAGACTTCTCAGCATTTATGATGAATCGGCTCAAAATTGACACTTTAACACCTGAATTATTAGCCGGTCCAACATTTGAGCTGATGAAAGGTACATGAAAGAGCTTGGTTGAGTTATAATACTTCTTTGAAGAAGTCTACAAAGAAACTACCAATCAACTAGATTGGCACAACCCTGAAGGTCAGCAATATCCTCATGATCTGCGAAAGCCACTACCATTGATACCTAACTCTCGCGGTCGTCAAGTCATTCTATTTGATCACTTCATCAACAATGACCTTGCGTATCTATCTGGTGGTGTCTCCAGCCGTACTTATGCAACTTCTATCATAAAGACCAAGGCTATAGATTATGGTCATATCAAATGGATTGAAGATTTGGTCCCCAACACAATCTGGAGTGAAGTGCCGGTCAATTATGACAAGCATGCACTATGGGGAATCTCTCATTGGGGACGCAAACATCAACAATTCTATGGATTTGCTGCTAACATAGAATATGCTCATGATGTCTACTCTAAACATAGAATCATTACTGTCACAAAGCTTCAAATTGTCGAATGGCACGGCTACAAACATTTGGATTGGATCACTATTCGTAGAGATGATGACAAGCTATATACATTCAAGGAAGGAGACTTTAAACGGATTCGCTTTAAGATATCGAAGACATGCTAATTCTTCTTGTTCAAGGCAAGCTGACAAATCTCAATGTTCAAGATCGTCTCACTTTTGGTGTCTCTCTAAGAATGTTTACAAGAAGTATCGTCATCCAAAGGCATGTTAAAGATCTTCAGTTAGGTGTCAAAAGTTACCAAAAGAAGCTCAACATTACAAAGCCAGATACGTACAGATCTGATCTCAAACACAGGGATGCCTATAAAGCATATTCCAATCCTAGAGACTTCATCTATCAGAACAAAGACAAGAAGAACAAGTTGATGCGTATTGATGTACTCCACAAGTTTAGTGACGGTACACTCGATGATGTTCTATTGGCTCTTAATGATTGTCTGAAATGGATTAGGATGGAATATCTACCAAAGACAATATGGAGACAGAGTGATAGGGAACGAGAAAAAGCTATGATCCAGACGATCGACAAACATCTCAAGTTAAGGAGGATAATGAGAAGTTTGGAAAATTTTGTTGGTGGGAGACCGTACGAGGGTGACTTGCGACTTCTGCAAAGGACCATATGATGTATCATATGATGTCCTCATCATAATCAGGTCAAACCTTATACATAATAATTAACTTGTGAAATTTGTATATATGTAGTGTAGATATTAACGTGACATTAAGGAGTGCTCGAGTACAAAATTTTTAAGAATTTCTTAGCAAATTCAAAAAAAAAATCAAATTATTGTACTCAGCACTATCTTATAAACCCTCAAAAATTGAGGGGGAGCATTAAAATGTTCCTGTTCTATATTATGTAACATTTTCTCCCCGTACGTTTAATCAATTGATATCCAAAATATCAAAGGATTAACATTTTGGATAAGGGGAGAAAATATGATTAAACTAAACCTAATTTGTATTGAAATGTGATCATATAAAATGGACTCAATGCACTCCACACTTAGCATGTACTACGATTACGATGCACATGTTAAGGGGGAGCTTTTAGTGATAATGAAAAACTCTCAAAGTGTAAATCTTTTTATATTTATATCAAACACTTTGATTGAAATTTTTTAATGATTTTGGAAGGATTGTGGTGAAATACCTAAAAGACCGACCATGTACTTAAATTTATGGAGTTATAAGGCGGTTAGGCTTAGGTACTCAAATCCCATGATCAAGCCAGAACCGGAGGGATCTACCCAGGGATATCCACTAGTTAGTGTAGAAGTCCTTAGGTATGATACAAAAGGAGAAAAAGTGAGAATCAGGAAAAGTGCCGACTGAGATGGAGCTAGCACTGGAATAAACCCAAGAAGGTGTTAGTTATGAAGTCTCGATAAGCGCTAAAGAGGTTGAAGAATGAAAAATAAATGTAATGATAAAGGGTGAAAAGAAAGAAGCCCTCCATACACTTAGGCAGAAACCGGGTTAATACATAAACTGTCGGAAACACTAAGGTGTTGTCTGACATTGAAGACAGTCATAGACCCAGTGACGCTAAGCACAACCCTCCCTAGCCACTCAAGGTCTCTTAAAAAACTCTTGTTTCATTTATCATAGAGATTACACGCATTTCTATTGACTTTCTCACTCCAAGTTAGTTGATATTGAAAAGGTGGCAGTCCGCTCCAGTCTCTGATCACTAAAATCATAGTGCACTATTAAGTCTAGAGCCATAAGAGATCATCTATAAATCTCATTAGGACACTTGTCAAAATTATGCTTGCTATCTCACACAATGTGAATAACGAGAAATATACTAAGATTCCTACGTATTATCCTTGTGATTTTGCCAGAACATCCGAGTGATATAATTCACAGTGAAGATGGAAATCCTGCTTGAGTCAACATCAAACAAGCTCATGGTAGGTGACTTGTGCGATTCTAAACGAATCAAACTTGTGACAACTAGAAAGAAACGATGGTGCGATTCCATAAGAATCAAACTTGTTCCAGGTTATGAATTGACGATTGATAATGAATTTTGAAATGATTAACACTCTCGATGTGTTACAAAACTACTTTAGCAAGTCACACATCAATTGATTTTCAAATCGATTTTTCTATTCAATCGGTGAGACTTTGTCTTGCTAGTTTACTTATACCGTGTTGTCTGCTTTGAGACGCTCTGGTAATGAGAACGGCTAGTGCAGCTGCGAAACCCTGTTAAGGAGGTTCTTCAAAATTATACCTGATCACAGGCAGTATTTATACTGATCAACGGGGAACCGTAGTTATTGCAACCATATTCGACGAAGTGACAAAGATACTTTCGTCCATATCTGTTGATTATCACTAACCTAAACCTGCAGGTATCCCAACAATTGGTGCAACTGATTCCCGATGAGTCATGATTCATAGCCACATGTTCATACCCGACCGACAAACATAAAGACATCAAGAAAGCTCAATTACTTGTTTCAAGACTTCCGCTACTTTGATACCGTACGTCTTTCTTGAAGTGACAAAGTATTAAAGTCAAAGAATTCCAAAGAAGTTTCTGTCACTCTGACACCGAACATCTTTCTAGAAGTGACGAAGTGTTAAAGTTAAAGAATTTCAAGAAAGATGCAACATTAAAGCTTTTCAAGTCAAACAAATCAAGAAAGGTATGAGCATGTCGGTCTAGAAGTCACAAGTTCACAAGATGGTGAAACGAGATTATGCTTGGTTGATGATCTCAAGGCATTCAAGATTACACTCAAGACAAGCTCAAGACCTAAAGTCTATGATCACTACATCAAATCACAAGTTAATGATTGAAATTAAAGACTACGAGCTCAAGACTAAAGTCGAAGCATAGTATGCTAAGTTTAAATTTTTGTAAATTGGAGTGACCTCCTTTAGGGGGAGATTATTAGGAACAAGAAAAGTCTCGATCACTTCTAGTATTAACTAGTCAAAGCCCGTAGTTAGTCAATGTTTAGTTTATAAGCTAATATGGCCCAAAGGCCCATGGAAAGCCTTATAAGGCCCATGGCCGGCCAAATAGGAGTATAAATACACCTCTCCATGCCTTGGAGAGGTGGTTGGTTGGTTGTATGTTTCACATTTTCCAGTTAATGCATTTCATGTTCTCTACTTTCTCTCACTAGAAAATACATCCTTCCTCCCACTTTCTCTCTCTAGTTCTTGGTTCATATATAAAAGATTTCTTATTTACAATATTGCATGTATGGTATCACTAATTCCATATTATATTGATGTACTTAAATATCACTAATTTTGTTAGAGCATTAGGTACCCTCGTGACATGATTTCAAGCCAAAGGCAAAAAGTGCTGCCACGTCAGCTTTTTTCCCATGACACCACCCTTTCACTTGAAACTAGAAACTGGCTCCCTCGTTGGCACCACAAAATGTGGTGCGGTGAGAGAATTTTTTTCATTCATATAAAATAAGAAATACATGATTTAACTAAAATAAAGTTCATTAAAATTAAGACACGTTACATTAAAAAAACATTTTTTGGTATATAGATTTTATGAAAAAAATTATATAAAAGAATGACTAAAGTTGTATCAGCACAAAAAGAAGGACAGCCCAAAGTTTTTAATGAAAATTTTCGATATATAAATTTTAGGCCCAACCCTAATATTTCTCTTATATAAAACTAAACTCACTCACAATACTAACCCTAGATATTAAAAAAATGCCTCTCTTTTCTTTCCTTACTTTCTTCCTCACATTACCTGCAATGTTAAAAAAACCCTCACTACATTACAATACAACACAAAAACACAAATACAAACACAAAACATCACACAAAACACAATATCCACTTGAAAACCAAAAAAAGTAAAAGGGAAAAATTCTTTGGCGTGGCTGGTCCGGTCGACGCAAAGGTCTTTGGCAAGAGCCACGGTGTCATTGGCGCGAGGAGGGTTTGGGCTGGAGCCATGGCGCAATCACACCCTGCCCTCTTAGTGAACTTGATGCAACAAGTGGACCATGATAGCAGTTTTACATACATATAAAATATACTATAAAGTAATATTCTACAAGAGCAATTAAGAAAATTCCCTAAGGAAATTTCACTCTCAAAAATATATATAATATAATATATAATACGTATATTAAACCAGGAAAATATGATCACCCGGGTCGTTTCCCCAACGACTAGTGAAATTGAAACCTTGTTTAAGTTTGGATTATGATTTGAATAGGCAAATGGATGATTTTGATAATCTAAAGCAACAATTAAAATGGACAATTAAAAACAATTAAACTAATACGGTAAACAAATAACATGTGACAATTAAGCAAGTAAACTAAATTTAACCCCTAAAAATGTAAACTAAAATTCTAAACCTAAGTTAGGACAAAAGAAAATTTTAGGAAAAAGAAAAACATTTTTTTGGCTTTTTAGATTGAAAGATATGATTATTCTAAAATTTAAACTAATTAAAAACTATAAAAATAATAAAACTTATTAAAAATAAAGTCCTAAAAATTTTATAAAAATTACACTAAATAAAGAAAATGTGCAGAAATTTTCTAAAAATAAAAGCCCTAATTTTTATCTTTTTATAAAAGTTTAATTAAACTAATTAAAACCTAACCCTAATTATTAATTAAAACTAAATAAAACTAATTAAAAACTAACTTAGGGACTAACTGTGTAAAAGACTTAAGGGCTAACGGGGCTAAGGCATTTAACGGGCAAGGATTAACTAAGAAACTATGAAAACAGAAAAATTACAAGAATGGTCCCTGAGGACCTAACCCGATAACAACCAAAGTCTAATAAGCCCCTAAATAAGTTGAAGTTAAAAACAGCTTAAAATTCAAAACTCAAAAGACCAAAGTTGTAGAATAAGCTGGGGAGATCAACTTTAACAAAAGCACTATGGGCTGAAACTTAAAGATAAGCTCTAAAAGAGCTTCTCAATAAGCTGACCTCAGTAAGGAGGCATTTGAGCTCATTTTTACTTAAATGCTTGCACAAGGCTTGAAATAAGCTCAAATTGAAAACCAAAAGCTATTCTAGATAGCTTATAATGTGTATGAACTAGAAATGATAAGAAAACTAAACTGAGAACACTGAAAGTTAACTAAAATCAAGGAACAAATAAGCAAACTCAAGAAAAACACTTAAAACTTCAAAAACCAAATTGGCCAAAACCTTAAATAAGCTAAGACAGAACCTTAGCTTATGAAAACTTAACAAACAACCTATAAGCAACTAATTTAAGCAATTAAACCTACTACTTCAAGCTAGAATCTAAAATTTAAAAGCTAAATTCTATTGCTAACTGTTTTTGGCTTTTATGAATTTTTTGTGACTTTGACAGCTAAATTAAGCTAAGTAAATAAGCTAGAAAATGCAAATTAAAACTTAATCTATAATAAGCTATACTTAGACTTAACCCTACTTGAATTTAAAAGCTTAAATCCTACTTTTACTTAACTAAAGACTAAGCTAAAAGTGACAGTACTAACTGTGACAGTAGTACTAACTTTTAGTTAGTACTGGTGCACTTTGCACAAGTTCAAACCAAGAGTGCAGGTTTCCTAAGGGAAAACCTACACTTAGACACACTCAAATAGAGTGTATAAACAAAATGCAAGCAAGATCTAAGCCTTGGAGGGCTTAGATCAAAATTTGCACAAGTAAATTTCAAAGGAAAATTCCCCTGGTGCTGGCACACTTAATATAAGCTCAAATTCTTTAAATTTTCAAATCTAATTTATAAAAACTCATTTCCTATTGTATTTAACTAGATTCAAAGCTGTCTAAAAAGGTTTTGCACAAAACTTTTAAATTTAGATGGTCAAACATGCTTATGCCAAACACCCCTTTACTACTAGGACAGAAATAACTATGAGCTTAAATTGTAAATCTAATTAATAAGCACTAATTACCAGATGATTTTCAGCTTATAATCACCCTAACTAACATAAATTAACAACTAATTAAACATTAATCTAAGATTCAAACTAATTTCTACTATTTTTGGTTTGTTAAGGTTTTTAAGACAAATATATGGAATACTATGATCTAAACTAAGAAAAGCAAAAACAGATTAAGAGAATGAACTAATAATCAAATACAAGAGATAAAAAGCAAAAATAAGCAGATAATAAGCAAGCAAATAAGCAGATCTAGCAATTATAAGCAATAAGAGATTTACTTAAGCTAGAAATAAAGGTTTTCAAAGAGAAACTTACAATTCACTCTAGCTAAACAAGAGTAACCAAATTTGGCAGCTACAAGCTCCCTAGCTTATTAATAAGCTAGGGTATAAGTCCTTGGGATCTCTTCCAAGTTAAGATCCCCTTCCAAAAACTTAATTCCAATGCATTCCATAGTAAATGTAAGTTAGACTGGTTTAAGGTTTAGATAGGATTAATTCTGAATTGATTAAGCTTAATTTCAGCTTATAGACTGAAAGAGCCTATTAAGAGCTTATTAAGAAATTTTGGCTTAATATCAAATAAGAGCTTATGAATTATAGAGATTTTGAGAGATTAAAACAACTGAATTCATTAATAAAAAGTTTGCTTACAATACTTAAAAGGAAAATTACAATTTTGAAAACAACATTAAGCTAAAAATTAAGCTAAAACTAAATCTAGGCTACGTCTAAAAAAAACTAACTCCTGTGTGTGAGAGGTGAGGCCTTTTTATAGGCTGCAGGGGAACCTTCTAGGCCCCTTTCCTTGCTGCCTACTTCTCTTGATCTCAGCCATCAATTCCTTCAATGATTAGATATTGGTCTTGAGCCGTTGGATTGATTTGTGGACACCTGAGGATTGCCAGCATGTCATTCTTTGATGTGACATGTTGTGCTAGTTCTGTGAGTGTTTTAGCATAAAAACCCACTTTTATTTGTGCTTTCTCCATTGACGACGTGTCCTTTGGTTTGATAGATTAGTGAGAGCCCTTGATAAAGTCTGATTTGACCCTGCCATCTTGCTTAGGAGCTCAAGAATTGACCACTTTGTCCCTTGATTTTGAAAAGCCCCCTTGTTTTGACTGTGGGTGAAAAGAGAGTGACGATGAATAGTGAAAATCCTTTGGCGCCAAGTTTATAACTGAATAAGTTAATTCAGTTTTAACTTAGGCCAATTGACAATTCTAGCCCCTCTCATTTCTTTTCCCTTTTCTAGTTATAAATATCTTTCAGAAATTGCAAACCCAGTCCTTGTGGTTTATAAAAAGGAACATGGGTTAGGGTTTTGGGCTTATGAATCCGGGTAAGGCCCATTTAGGGTTTTTCAGGCCCAATAAGGAATCTATGGCCCAATAAGAGGTGAGGGGACATTTTTGGACTTTTGTGAGAGTTGAGGGACCAAAGTGAAATATTTTAAGGATTTGTCTTTTTGTGTTTGACTTAGTCTGACCACTTTGACTGGATTTGACTGCGGGTTGACTTTTCTGGCTTTGCTTCCGGCTTTTGATCACTCTTTTGTACTCTTCTGATTCTCGTGTCCGTGCTTGCCCGTTTTTTTACTGTTTTCTTGTGATTTTTGATTTATCCACACCTGCACACACAAAACACAAATACAAGCATATTTTTGCCATTTTTGGTCTGTTTTGGGTTTATTTGGGTTATTTTAGGTACAAACGGATATGTGTATTCTACACTTATCAAAATTCCCCAAACTAAACGATTGTGTGTCCTCACGCAATATCACATGCCTTATAACCAAATACCTCAAAAATTCCCTAAACTAAACCTTTGAAAAGTAGCAAAGATTTTTGTTGAGAGAGTTAAGAGATCACAAGTTATAAAACACCCGATTTCCCATTTTCTAAGATTTTTTTTTCTCTTTTTATGATTTTTCTTGATAATTAACTACCTAACTATAATTTATTTGTGTTGACATAATGTATTGTTTTCATTACCTTATTGGTAACTTTTAGGATCATCGAATAAAAAGCACAATTAAGTGTCTAAAAGATAACTTCATCATCCCCGATTTTTCACTTTTCCCATGCTAAGCTTAAAAACAAGATCATTGTTAATTACAAGTCATGACACTAATACTACTCATAAATACTAATTGTGTACTTACTTTTCCTCCCACAAATCCTACTTTTGTATCTCAAGATTTTACTTAAGTCATATACCCGAAGGCTCTTTAAGACTTGTTTCGATACTTATTAATTCCAAAAATAAAGCGTAATGGTTAAAAACGCAATAATTAGCTCCTAGCCCTTTTCAAAAGATCAAATGTCATCAAGATTAAAGTCTACATCGAGGCAACCAAAATTTGGCTTTTATTAGGCTACTTAAGCAAGGCACCATTCATGTCATACTTGTGAATCAAATTAAAAAATATGAATCGATTTGCTCAAACGTAGATTTCTCAATCTTCTCAAAATAAAAACCTTCTCAACGGAACCGGAGCCTAAGTGGTCATCTTAATAATAACACAATAACCGGGAATAAACTCCAAACTTTAAAACAAACTCATGAAAAACTTTAATGTGGATATATGGCAAAAATGGTCGAAAGTTTTGCAACATACACATGCAATAGATCTAGCAACATACACATGAAGAATGAAAAACTGATTGCTTTAGTTTTTGTATATATAAAATAATAGATCTAACGCCATTAAGTTTTTTCTTCTTTTAATACGAACAATCTTTTTATTTAAATCCTCAATGATAAAATAGGGTTAAGATTTACCTCTAATAATTAAATTGGCAAACTTCAACGAATATCTGATGACAAAAAAACTTTCAACGAGTATCCACTCTTCAATGAGTATCCACTCATTTACTTCACCACGTCACCTTCCTTTTATTCTTACTTCTGATGCAATTCGTGCTGATAACGTGTTGTGAAACAACGACCTAATAACAACACATATAACTGATGTATAGAAGAAGAAGAAAGTAGAGAGAATCAAGACATACATTTTATTGAAAGTGATACAATTACAATATATACAAGTCCCAATATATAAGCCTCTAATTATCAATATATATTAAGTACAACCATTATTGAGTCATAATGTTTGAAACGTTACGGAATATGAATAGCCACATAATAAATAAATATTTATAACATTTTAGAAAATTTTAATTCTTTAAAATTCAAAATTTCAGAATTTAAGATATCTTTACGTGTTTAGTAAACAGAAATTCATAATATTTTAAAATTTGTCAATATAGTTATTATTGCAATTTTTTTAAGGTTCGACGGATAAGGGTGTCAAAAAAACCCAACACGACCCCGAACCCGATTAAGCCTATTCAGGTCGGGTTACTCAGGTAAAAAGATTTATCCGGTGCAACCTAAATATTAAATAGGGTCAGATATCAATTTTGACCCAACCCAAATTGATACAAACCCGACCAACCGACCTGATTAACTCCCCCGACGACGAATTTTCTTTTATTAAAAAATACAACAAAACATGAAAAAAACAACAAGAAAAAAAGTTTGTAAAAATAATGCTTCCAAGGAAATTAAAGTTTCTCATTTTTTTAGACATAATAATTCTCCTCATTTTAGCAATTTATGAAATTTTTAATTCCTTCATTTAAAATATTAAATACGATATTTAGAGAAAATTAAAATGCAAATGCCATAAAATTTCTCTTAACATATCCCAACCAAATGCACCTTAAGAGAAGTACATATACAACTCTCTATTTAGAGATCATCAAATAATGTTGGGCCTTTAGGTTGTTTTGGTTAGGGACATTCATCGGTTTGGTTTTGGTTATTTGGTTTGATTAATTTAATTAAAAAAATTTAAGTAAAAATAAAATCAAAGTGAATCGAATTTAAAATTAGATTAAATCAAACAGAATAATCAAAATTACATACTTTTAATGTTTTTTAGGTAAAAATAAAAACCGGACTGAATCAAATCTAAAAATCTATATAAAAAAATCTAAGCTCAAAAATGTTACGTATTTATACTATGAAGCAATTTTAATGTTTATTTTTGAATAAATATAAAAGAAATATATAATTATGTGAATTTGATTTTCTGTTGGGTTCGGTATTTATTTTGCCAAAACTATATTCAAACCGAAAATCGAATATTTAATTTAGTTCGGTTCGAGGTTTTAACAAATTTGGTTCGGCTTTTAATTCGGTTCGATTTCAATTTTTGATTTTTTTTTGGGTAAAGGGGAAACATGCCCCGGTAAAATAATTTCAATTTTTGATTTATTTAAGTGCAATCCGTATTCTGCACACCATAGTTTTGGTTCAACTAATATAAAACGTTTTTATAATGTCTCTCTCGTTAAACTAACCACACAAATATTGACATGAATCTACTATTTAACACTCCTCGTCAAGGGTGATTACGGTCCGAAAACCAGACTGGACCGACCAAGACTGTACTGAACAGGACCGAAACTGAATTTGTCCAAAACGCCGGTCCGGTCCGGGTTGGTCCAGTCCGGTTCGGTTTTCGGTCGGTCCGGTCAAACAATGCATAATCACCGGGTTTTTTGTAAGACCGAACCGGACCGGATCGGACCGGACCGGACCGAGGACCGAATTTAAGGAAAAACATTGACCGATGATCGGACCGAAATATGTTCGATCCGATTTCTTGGTCCGTTCCGATCGACGATCCAATATGCTCAACCATACTCCTCATCTCATCTCTTTAATTCTCTACATGTGGGCGATTTTTGCTTCATCCCAAAAAACCCTTATCGATCTAAAAAATACTACCATCTCTGCGATCTATCTTGCTAAGGCCCTAATCTTGTTGAGGATCCTTGTGATTCTCCTCGATTGAAGTTTCTTACAAGTGGACGATCCATTGATCCATAGGTTTTTGATTTCGTTTTTTAGGTTTTCATTCGCAGTAATTCGTTAGCATCATAAATCTTCAAAAATCATCATTTTTTTAAACCCTAATTGTGGTTAGGGTTTCGTTGTTTTGTTTCTAAGGATCTGACTTCTGTGGTTATTGTTTCTAATTGTGGTGATTGTTTCTCTTATTATGGGTTTTAGTAATCGTTCTTATCATAATTCTAAGGAGGACCAAACTCAAAAAAAATTCCAAATCAGTTTTCGTAACAAACTTTCCAAACCACTTTATGACGCGAGATCTATGGAATGTTTGCCTAGCATATGGTAATGTAGTCGGCGTCTATATTCCACTCAAGAAGTCTAAAGCAGGTAAAAAATTCGCTTTTGTTCCTTTCATTAGGGTGGATAACTTGGATCGATTGATTGGGAATTTATGTACTATTTGGATTGGACGGCTTCGCCTTCATGCTAATAGTGTCAGGTTTCAGAGGGAACCCAAGAATAACATACCTCCCAATAATTCTCAACCCAGAAAAAATGTGTCTTTGGGTGTTGTTTCAAATTCATTTGCTGAGGTTTTAAAAAGTGGAACAGTAAAACCTAATCTTGCCACTGAGTCTTCTCCTACCATTGTCCTGGATGATTCATGTATTATAGAACGAGACTTCTCATGTTCTTTAATGGGTAAAATTAAAGACATAAACGCTTTCTCCAATCTCTACAACATCCTAGCTAATGAGGGTTTTGAAAAAGTTAAACTTTCATATTTGGGTGGTCATTGGGTTCTTCTTCAAATGGATTCATTAACTTCTAAAGAAAAGATTTTCAATCATGTGGGTGTTGGTTCCTGGTTTGAAGTGCTTAAACCGACTTGTAATTCTTTTGTGTGTGAGGAGTGACTTGTGTGGGTATCTATTGAGGGTTTACCTGTTAAGGCTCTTACTCGTAATACGTTCATAAAATTTATATCATCTTGGGGTGAATTGGTGGATATAGATAAAAATCTAAAAACTGTTCTTTGTCATGCATAAGAGTATGTGTGAAAACAAAACCCCAAGTGCTTATAGATGATATGGTTAAAATCATCATTAAGGGGCAGCTTCATTGGATTTGTGTTAAGGAACGGGAAGCATGGATACCAGAATTCAACTATGAGACGGAGGACGACACTTCCTCTGAAGAAGAATCTGAGGGAAACAATGATAATGATCTCGGGTCAGACAATGAGCATGTTTCTGAAACGAACTTTGTTAAAGAAAATGATGTCGAATTTCAGAATATCCCTAATCCCAGTGGTAAACCTGTCAACTCAGAAGATCCCTTCGAGATCTATAAACTTCTAAAGAGGCATAAGGATGTTCCGAGGACAGAAGGTGATACTCCACAACATCCTCCAGGCTTTACTCCAATTGTTGAGGAAAATGTTGTAGATAATAACCCTGGAAACACTTCTCAGCCAAATCTTACTATGTCTGTCAACATCGAAAAGGCTTCATCAGAAAATGGCAAATGTAATCATGGTACGAAATTTCTAGCAAGTGGCTCAATATTGGAAGTAATGGATGAATTGATAAAGGTGGGTCAAACTATGGGTTATAATATGGACGTATATATGAAGAACATTGAAACTATTATTGGTTCTCAAGGAGATATCATTGTTTTAGATGAATTTCTTATCCTTGAATATTCAAGGTCTTGGTAACAAGGCCAAAAAAAGGTACATTCAGGAGTTGAATACCAAACATAGAGTCAACTTTATTGCTTTACAAGAAAATAAGATGGATAAAATGGATCTTTTTGCTATCAAGTCATTGTGGGGAAATTTATCTTTTGATTATGCTTTCAGTCCTTCTATTGGTTTTTCAAGGGGTATTATCTGTGTTTGGGATCCTAGCTTATTTGTTAAAGATAATTCTACGGTTTCAGATTCTTTTTTGGCGATCTCAGGTACTTGGATTCCTTCATCCACCAAACGCCTTATTATTTCTATCTATGCTCCACATTATCTTATTAAAAGAAGGATGTTATGGTATTTTATTCCCCATTTGATAGATTCTTAGGATGGCTAGGGTGTTCTTTTAGGTGATTTTAATAAAGTGCGATATGAGCATGAAAGGCATGGTTCTTTGTTTAATTATCTTGGTGCTAATTCTTTTAATAATTTCATCACTAGGATGGGTCTGATTGATCTCCCTTTATAAGGATACTCATTTACTTGGGCTCATAAATCCGCTTCCAAAATGAGTAAAATGGACATATTTCTTATTTCTGAAGGTTTATTGACATTATTTCCTTCTATATCAGCTTTATGTCTTGATAAGCATCTATCGGATCATCGGCCTATCCTACTTCGTGAACTGAATGTTGATTATGGGCCTACGCCGTTTCAGTTTTTTCATTCTTAGTCTTCTAGAAAAGGTTTTGATAAGATGGTAGAAGATTCGTAGAAGAATTCAGATTGTATGGAATCGAATAGTATCTTAAAGTTGAAGAAAAAATTGCAGTCTCTTAAGTCATGGATTAAACATTGGCTTGCTGAAGCTAATCAAAAGTTGAATGAGAATAAATGAAATATTCAGAATCGTCTTATTGTGTTGGATAAGATTTTAGATCAAGGAAGGTGTAATGATGAGCTGATTCAAGAAAGGTCGAACTTGTTAAAGGAGTTGCAGGATTTTAATAAGGCTTCTTCGTTAGACATGGCTCAAAAGGCCAAAATTCGGTAGGCTATAGAGGGGGATGAAAACTCTAAGTTTTACCATGGAATCATCAATAAGAAACGTTCTCATTTGGCTATTCGTGGTGTTTTAATAAAAGGTGATTGGATTGTTGATCCTTCCATTGTAAATAATGAATTTCTCAATCATTTTGCTAATCGTTTTGCTGCCCTGATTTCTAGCAGTATCACCTTTGCCTCTCAATTTCCTAACTTATTGTCCACTGATCAAATCGATGATCTTGAAAGAAATGTCTCTTACGACGAGATAAAAAGAGCGGTTTGGGATTGTGGTATAAGCAAATCTCCCGCCCCTGATGGTTTCACCTTCGAGTTCTATCGTAAATACTGGAATCTAATCGATCATGATGTTGTGGCTGCTGTTACTTCTTTCTTTTCTACGTGTTCGTTTATTTCTTTGATTCCTAAATCACAGGAAGCCAAAATGGTTAAAGACTTTCGTCCTATAAGTTTGATTGCTAGTATGTATAAAATCATCACCAAAATTTTAGCTAATCGTTTGAGCCTTGTTATTTCAGAGCTCGTTAGTGATGTCCAATTAACATTTGTTTCTAAGCGGCAAATTCTTAACGGTCCTTTTATCCTTAATGAGCTTCTATCTTAGTGTAAACACAAGAATACCAAAGCCTTGATCTTTAAGATAGACTTCGAAAAAGCTATTGATTCTGTGAGATGGGATTATTTAGATGTGGTTCTAAATAAATTTGGTTTCAGCCTTAAATAGCGTAGTTGGATTCAAGGGTGCCTTAACTCTGCTATGGGATCCATTCTAGTCAACGGTGGTCCGACCTCGGAGTTTAAATTCTCTAAAGGATTGAAACAAGGAGATCCTCTATCCCCCTTTCTTTGTATTATGGTTATGGAAAGCTTGCACTTATCTTTCAATAATGTGGTGAATTCTGGGCTTTACAATGGTATCCACATTTATGATTCCCTTCGCTTATCACACTTGTTCTATGCTGATGATGTTATTTTTGTTGGTAAATGGAATTTATCAAATTTATCAACAATTGTTAACGTTCTTAAGTGGTTCCAATTGGCTTCGGGTCTCCAGATCAATCTTTATAAAAGTAAGCTTATGGGTATTGGTATTCCCAATGATGTTGTGGCTTCAACAGCTAGGTCTATTGGTTGCTCAACTCTCCACACCCCTTTTAACTACCTTGGAGTAAAGGTTGGTGGTATTATGTCGAGACTTAGTTCTTAAGATGACGTTGTTGCTAAATTATCTTCTAGACTCTCTAAATGGAAGCTAAAAACCCTCTCGACTGGTGGTCGTCTTACCCTCATTAAATATGTGTTGAGCTCTTTGTCGCTATATTTTATGTCCTCCTTCAAGGTTCCTAAAGGCGTTCTTAGCAAAATAGAATCTATTTGTAGGAATTTTGTATAGAAAACGAGGAAAAGAAGATGTCTTTGATTTGCTGGAATAAAATTTTAGCTTCTAAGAAAAATGGAGGTCTTAGTGTTTCTAGCTTTTTTGCTTTTAATCGTGCTCTTCTCTTAAAATGGATTTGGCAGTTTATTGCTAATGGTTCTTCTCTTTGGTCGCGTTTCATCTCAGCCATTTACGGTGTACGTGGAGCTCTTGACACTTCTTCTTATTATTCTAGACGTTCTCCTTGGCTCGATATTGTTAACAAAGTCAGAAAGCTCTTTATTAAAGGTATTGATCTTATTTCTCTTATAAAAAAGAAAGTGGGGAATGGTGAGGCTACTTCATTTTGGAACGACGTATGGCTTGGTGACTCTCCCCTAAAACAGACATATACTAGGCTATATTTTCTGGAATTAGACAAGCATGCTAGTGTAGCTTCAAAGTTGAGAGACAATTCTCATACTAGATCGTTTCGAAGGTCTCCACGTAGTGGTATTGAAGAAGAGCAGCTTCTTCTTCTTCTTATCTCCAATACTTCTTCTGTTACTCTTCCTAACATTAGCGATAAATGGACTTGGCGGTTAGATTCTTCGGGTGTCTTCTCGGTGAAATCGGAACGTGAATTTATTGATGATTATTTGCTTTCGAAGGCGGATGTTCCTACCAGACGGGTTAAGTCTATTCCCATTAAGATTAATATTTTTGCTTGGAGAGTTTCTTTGGATAAGCTTCCCACAAGGTTGAATCTTTCTCTTCGTGGTCTTGACATTCCGTCTATAATTAGCCCTCTTTGTAGTATTGTTGTGGAATCATCTTCGCACCTTCTTTTTTCTTGCCAGTTGGCTCGTCAGTTATTGTTTAAGGTTGCTCATTGGTGGGAATTAGAGTACCAAGACTTTTTATCATATGACGATTGACTTCTTTGATTAAATAATCTCAGAATCTCCAAGCGTGTCAAAGATATGTTCGAAGGCGTTTGTTATATTTCTTGGTGGGTTATTTGGAAGTTTCGCTACCAAGTCTTGTTTGGGATCAATTGTCCTCGTTTAGATCTTTTTGATGAAATTGTTAGGTTATCTTTCTATTGGTGTTCTAGTCGTAGTAGTTCAAATTTTGATTGGAACGCTTGGATGAAAAATCCTAGTTTCACTATTTTGTAATTTTCCTAGCTCCTTGCTAGTCTTAATATAAATGGAGTTCAAAAAATAAATAAATTAAATAAGGATATTGCCCACCTCGTCGGCTGATCTTCATGGCACGAGCAACAAAAATGCGAGCTCCGGTGTGGTTGTTTGCATCGTTTGTATGAACTGATCGACCAACAAATCTCATGACACCATCTTGCATCTTGCTCTAAGAGGATAAATCATTTCTTTTTAGACTAGTTTATTCCTTTACTACCTTTTTATATTTTTAACTTGTCAAACATAAGGCTAGGCACAATAGGAGAATCGACCGACTCGGTCGAGCTTTCTCAACGCGTCCCCCTCTATTGCAGTTGGTCCAGACCGTTGCTTCCCACAAGGCAAAAATGGAGAAGCTGGTGTGTGATGTGATTGATTTGTGGTTTGTGTTTGTGTGTGTGGTTATTCATTTATAATGTATTTTTTGTGCGATATGTTTTTTATGATGTCCGTCTTCTTGTTACACTAAATTAATTGACTATCGATCTCACAAGAAAGAAAACAAATGGGACAAGGAAGATGTCGATTTTCTAACCTCCTTAT
>BQNB010013889.1:3215-76269 GCA_026074375.1 Tanacetum coccineum
GGTGCGGACTTTATGCTAGTGTGATAACTATTGTTATACGAAAATTCAGCTAATGGCAGATGCTGAACCTAGCCCTTTCCAAAATCAATCACGTAAGCACGTAGAATGTCATTGAGAGTTTGAATAGTCCTCTTGCTTTGACCATCAATTTTTGGATGATACGCAGTGCTCATACTTAGATCTGTACCCAAATATATAACTCGTCCGGTATGTTAAGTGGTTATTAAAATCACCTTTGTTCATGAAATACCCTTAAGTTTTCTATATTACAAAAGCAGTCCCTATGTTTATGAAAATATAACATTTACACTTTAAACCCCTAGGTTTCCATAATTATACCTTTAGTCCTTTAGCTTTACAACAATTTACACTTTAAGTCCTTATATGTTTCAAACAGCCCCTTAAGTTTTAGAAATGTCAAGACAGCCCCTAGAATTTATAGAAAACAGTTTTGACAGTTTTAACCCCTAAGTTTACAAGTTTGCACTTTTAGTCTCTTAACTTGAAAAAGTCACATTTTAAGTCCAGTTAAGTTCTAGCAAGTGGCATTTGGTTTTAATGGACTCCAATAAGACATATAAGCTGGGTCAGCTTATAAATAAGCTCGGATGAGCTTAATTTGGCTTATTGGGCCTTATTGGACTCGTAAAAGTCCATTAAGCTAATGAATGGTCCATTTAAGATTCCAAAAGCACATAAGCACTCATTTAGCTTATATAAGCTCTCATTTGGCTTATATAAGCTTATGTGAGACTGTTTGGCTAAAAAATAAGCTCGGGGTACTTTGGAGGTTTTTAAGGATCTTTCTAGTTGGTTTTGTTCATAGGACGAGTAGCATAAAAGGAAAAAGGAAGTTTTTGAGATCTTGCTAGGATTATATAAGTACAAGGTTTAATTAAGAGCTAATTGTACAATGTAGTGCAAGTATCCTTGTATCATGATCTTATTTGAGCTTATTTGAGCTTATTGGGCTCGTTAGCCCAATAACTCTAGTCTGAATGTTTTTAAAAGTCCATTAGGGTTTCAATACATAATCCAACTTATTTTCTAGTTTCATTAGGCACTCAAGATTATAATTAAGCTGTTTTTTTTATATGGCTTATTCAATAAGCTAATAAGCCTCGTTAATGGGCTTTTGGGTCCATTAAGAGCTCGATAAGGGTTATACATATTCAAACTAGTTCGATTTAGGTCCATTAGTTTTGTTAGGTTTATAATAAGCTTAATAAACTGCATAAGCTCACAAATAAGCTGTCTATGCTTATTCGTGGCTTATGGACTCTCGTTTGGTTACGGTAATGGGCTGCCAAGCCCATTAAGGGTCTAAGTAGGTTTCTTTGATTATATTAGGGTCCGTATAAGCCCAATAAGCATATTAGGCTCTTTAATAAGCAAAAGGAACTTATTAATAATCTGTGGGCTCATAGTCATGGCCTGTTGGGCCTATTTGGTTCGTACGTAGGCTATTGGGCCTAATAGGCCCATTAAGGGTCCGTTTAGTTTATTAAGGATTTTATAAGGTTTCTTTAGGGTTCGATAAGCCATTAAGCCCTCGTTTAAGCACCTTAATCCCGAGATATGCTAAACCATAAGCCACGTTGTTCCTTTAGTGGGCTTTTGGCCCAACAGTAGACGTATACGTCCACTTTGAGTGTAATTAGTTTGTGTTTTGTGGTGATAATTCATAAGTCGAATATGTTGAGCTCATATGTTCTCCCTATGGTTTGTTTAACACATGCAAGCGTTAACTAAGTTTGTATACATCTTCCCTAGCCATACCATTTAGTTCTTATGAAAAGTTTACATACGGTTTTTGTGAAATTCGTTTGTAAATGAAAACGTGTAACCCTTAGTTATTGTTAAGCCTCGTTTTGTATATGTTACACATTCTAGCACCACACAATATCAAATATATGTATATATATGTACGTGAACCATGCATGGGTTAAACCATGTGTGTTCATACTCACGTATATTGGTAAATTTCACTATACCGTGACCTATACGACTAGAAATCAAATAAATATTTATAATACAAAAGTGTACAAGCTTGAACGCGACTTACAAGGGTCCTAGTGACTTGGTTGTATGTGGGAACGAGTAGAATGACAATCCCAATGTGTCACACGATCGTATAACCCAATGTACGCCAACCCTAAGCTTTAAAGCTTATCAAATAACTCAACCTTGGCTCGTGTTCCTCCTTATGAACTTGTATGAATACCCTAGTATTGTTTGTGGAATGAGATTTATGAAGGTGTTTGTTTGCGGCTTATGACCCGAGACAAGAGAGACAAGGATGGTTTGTTTGAGAGAGAGTGTTTAATGTGTTTATGAGTTTTCAAGAAGTGTTAAGTGTCAATGTGAGTGTGTATATATAGGCATGAGAACTAGTTAGCTTTCCTAGTCCCAAAGTCAAACCAAACCGTGCCCTATTGTGTGGTTTTATGGTTTCTAGTTATCAAGACATGGTTTTGCTAATACTACCTAGTACATATCTTAATTACAAGATCAATGTACAAGATTTACCTAAGATCATGAAATCTTATGGTTTATGTGTGTGGGTGATTCTAGCCGTGGCATCAAGGAGGGCAAAAGAGGATCCAAAGTGGTTATTAACCTTTGTGTATTAAGGTAACTAGGAGACATTAAGTACCTTCTTTAATTACCTAGGATTGTACATGTACTTTGGAGGTTTTTAAGGATCTTTCTAGTTGGTTTTGTTCATGGGACGAGTAGCATCAAAGGAAAAAGGAAGTTTTTGAGATCTTGCTAGGATTATATAAGTACAAGGTTTAATTAAGAGCTAATTGTACAATGTAGTGCAAGTATCCTTGTATCATGATCTTTGTTTACCTATACTCGGCCATAGTGGCTTAATAACACAAGAATTGATTAAATTTTGTGTTTAAGGTTTAAAAGTGGGTATTTGTTTGAGTCTAGGTAAGTCTAGGTATTTCCGGGGTGTGTCTAAATGTATTTTATTGCGAAACGTAAGCCTTTTACGTGACCAATAAAAATAAAATACGCAGAGTCATTAATTATCTTCTTAATAATTATATAACACTTGATTGATGTAAACCTTAATTTATTTGGTGACCGTTTACATTGAATGATTATTTCTAGTCTACGCGATTTAGCTTTAAAAGTTAAATTAAAAGTAAACGCGTATCGGACCAAAATAAATAGTGACGAATAATAGGAGTCGTAAAATGACCTGAAATTGAGAAATGTTACAGTCTCCACCCGTTAAAAGAGCTTTGTCCTCAAAGCTTAAGACCTTGTAGTGGATGACGAAGCCCGGTTTGTGAAAAGCTGTGGGTATTTCTGTTTGAACGAATCTTCACGTTCCCAGGTGAACTCAGGACCTCTCCTAGAGTTCCAGCGAACCTTAACCAATGGTATCCGGCTTCGCTTTAATCGTTTGATCTCCTGTTCCATGATTTCAACGGGCTCTTCCACAAACTGGAGCTTATCGTCTACGTAAATTCCTTCCAACGGCATGACTAATGGTTCGTCAGTGTAACATTTCTTCAGATTAGACACATGAAAGGTATGATATACCCTGCTCAACTCTTAAGGAAGTTCTAGCTTGTAGGAAACTTTCCTAACTTTGGCTAACACCTTGAAAGGTCTGACATATCTCGGGTTTAACTTGCCCCGCTTACCGAATTGTACAACCCCTTTTCAAGGTGAGACCTTGAGCATAACCCTGTCCCCAACTTCGAACTCCATCAGCTTTCGCTTCAAATCAGCGTAGCTCTTTTGTCGATTATGAGCAGCTTGAATTCTCTACTTGATCAGGACGATCTTTTCCGTTGTTTCTTGGATCATTTCTGGACCAGTCAGTTGAGCTTCTCTAACTTCGGCCCAACATACAGGTGATCGACATTTTCGGCCATAAAGTGCCTCATAAGGTGTGGCCTTTATGCTAGCATGATAACTGTTGTTATACGAAAATTCGGTTAATGGAAAATGCTTAACCCAGCCCTTGCCAAAATCGATCATGCAAGCACGTAGCATGTCCTCGAGAGTTTGAATAGTCCTCTCGCTCTGGCTGTCAGTTTCTGGATGATACGCAGTGCTTATAGTCAGGTCTGTACCCAAAGCTTTTTGAAATGATCTCTAAAAATTTGATTTGAACCTCCCATCACGATCATAGATGATTAAAATAGGTATTCCGTGTCTTGCTACAATTTTGTTCAGGTACAACCTTGCCAACTTGTCTAATGGATCATTTTCCCTTATTGGCAAGAAGTGAGCAGATTTTGTGAGTCGATCCACAATCACCTAGATGGTGTCAAAGCCTTGTGACGACTTAAGAAGTTTGGTGATAAAATCCATCGTGATATTATCCCACTTCCACTCGGGTATTGCTGGTTATACTAACAGTCTTGATGGTCTTTGGTGTTCGGCCTTGACCTTCATATACGTCAATCATTTGCTAATATAGGTGGTGATGTCAGCCTTCATATTTTGCCACCAATATAGCTTCTTCATGTCTTGGTACATTTTTTCGGAACCGGGATGGATAGAGTATTTCGACTTGTGGGATTCGTGCATAATCACGGATCTTAAGTCTCCATAGCAAGGTAACCAACTCCTCCCGTGTAAACATAAAGTTCCATCGGCGCGCGGTTTCAACTTTTCCTTGGGTATATCCTTTCCGATCATACCGCCTACATCTTCCTTTTCAAGATTCTCTGGTTTTAGGGCTTCGATCTGAGCTTCTAATATTCGTTTGGGAAGATCCAAGCCAATAGTCATAACCAAGGTTCGAACCCGCAATGGCTCAATCCGTTCCTTACGGCTCAAGGCGTGGCCACTCAAGAATGATACGTTTGTGCCTTTCCCTGTGTAATAACGTGAATGTCACAATCGTAATCACTTAGTAATTCAAGCCAACGGCGCTGCCTCATGTTAAGATCTTTTTGGTCAAGAATGTGTTGTATACTTTTATGGTCGGTGAACATGGTGCATTTGGTTCCATATAGATAATGCCTCCATATCTTTAGAGCAAACACCACCAATCCAAGTTCTAAATCATGAGTGGTGTAGTTCTTTTCATGAATTTTTAATTGTCGAGAAGCATAGGAAATCACCTTCTCTCTCTGCATCAATATAGCACCTAAACCCTTATGCGAAGCATCATAATAGACCACAAAGTCTTCGCTTCCTTCACGTAAAGCCAGAATTGGCGCACTGCACAACTTCTGCTTTATTAACTGAAAAGCGTTTTCTTCCTTTTCACCCTAGTCAAACTTGACCCCTTTCCGAGTAAGCTTCGTCATTGGTTTAGCAATCTTCGAAAATCCCTCGACGAATCTCTGATAGTAACCAGCAAGACCTAAAAATTGGCGGATCTCCGTCAGAGTCTTAGGAGATGCCCAATCTTTGATAGATTCTATCTTGGCTGGATCCACATGAATGCCTCTGCTATCAATGACATGACCAAGAAATTGTACCTTCGGAATCTAAAATTCACACTTTGAAAACTTGGCGTACAACTTCTCCTTCTTAAGCAATTCCAAAATTGCCTTAAGATGTTCTTCGTGCTCTTTCTTGTCCTTTAAATAAATAAGTATATCATCAATGAAGACGATTACGAACTTATCCAAGTAAGGCTTACACACTCGGTTCATGAGGTCCATGAATACCGCGGGTGCGTTTGTTAGCCCAAATGGCATAACCTAAAACTCGTAATGACCATACCGAGTTCGGAATGCCGTCTTTGGAATGTCTTGCTCTCGTACTTTAAGCTGGTGATAACCAGGTCTCAAATCTATCTTCGAATAAATACCGGATCCTTGGAGTTGATCAAATAAATCGTCAATCCTCGGGAGTGGATAACGATTCTTTATTGTCAGCTTATTTAACTCACGGTAGTCAATGTACATCCTAAATGACCCATCCTTCTTTTTGACGAACAAGACCGGTGCTCCCCATGGTGAGGAACTAGGTCTTATAAAGCCCTTGTCGGAAAGCTCTTGTAGTTGTTCCGAAAATTCCTTCATTTCGGACGGTGCCAATCGATACGGTGCTCAAGCTATGGGCGCGGCTCTTGGAATTAAGTCGATCTAGAATTCTACTGGTCGAGCCGGAGGAAGACCCGGCAAGTCCTCGGGAAACACTTCAGGAAAATCTCGGATGATTGGTACGTCCTTAAGTTGCTTTCCTTTTGACTTGTCCTCCTCCTTCTTGGCGGATATTTGTGCCAAAAAGATCTGACATCCTTTTGACATGTACTCTTGAGCCTTTGAACATGAGATAATGGTCAACCGAGATTCTCTCCCGTCGTTACTTTCGTTACTGCGAAAAATCAAAGTTTCATTCCCATAGGGAATTCAGACAAGTTTCTCATCCCACACGATCATGGCGTGATACTTTCTTAACCAACCCATGCCGATTATAATGTCGAAACTACCCAGTTCTACGGGCATTAGATCTATGTTGAACGGATGGTTTAAGAAATTTAAAGTACAACCCCGCATTATAGTGTCTACCCCGACTATTTTCCCATCAGCTAATTCGACATCATAACTATTTTCTAATGGAGTTGGGGCGATGTTAATCAGGGAACTAAATGCAGTAGATATAAAGCTTCTATCGGCACCAGTGTCGAATAAGATAGATTCATAGCGGTTGTTTAAGAGGAACGTACCCGTGACGACATTGGAGTCTGGGTTTCTCGATGCATTTCCTTTCTTTTCTGCATTCCCAACTGCATACACCCAGCCTTGTGCACTCCCATTTCCCCCATCCTTATTCTTCAACTTAGGACAATCTCCCTTGAAATGTCTTGGAGCTCCACATTCAAAACAACCATTTCATTTGGGATTTTCCCCATTGCCCATCTGAGTATTAGCAACATTTATGTTGCCAGAACTCCTGCAGTCGCGGGCAAAGTGCCCTACCTTGTTGCACTTGTGGCACTTCTAAGTACACGGGCCATTGTGGTGAAAATGGCACTTGGTGCACTTGGGCAAAGATCCCCCATACGGCTTCTTTTCACTTGTCCCCATATTGTAGACCTTGGCGACATTCTGCCTCTTGAAGGGTTGTTTTTGGTGACCATGGTTGTTTCTGGATGAATCATCAGCATTCCTTTTGTTGTCAGAATGTCTTTCCGCATAGGTGTGGAGTTTCTGATCCATCAAGTCGTCGGCCAACTTAATAGTCTCATCCAACGTCTTGGGTCTGGCAGACTTGACATTTCCATAAATATTATCAGGAAGTCCACTGATTTACTTGTCAACCTTCTCGGTTTCATTAGCAACAAACTTGGTACATATCATGGTTAGCTCTTGGAAACGTTCAGTGTATGTTGGAACATCATTCCCTTTGACCTTTAGGTTCCACAGCTCGATTTCTAGTTTCTTGATTTCACCCTGTGGACAATACTTGTCCGTCATTTTCTTCTTGAGTACTTCCTAAGTCATTGAATATGCCATCAGGACCTAGGTTTTATTGACCATTTCACCAAGTCAGGCAGCACTAACAGAGTGCAGGTGGCAAACTAAAACCTGATTTTCAATGCACAACCATTGTAATTATAGGACTGAACTCATCTTTTCAATCCACCGAGTTAAACCGACAACGCCTTCAGTTCCTTTGAAGTTCAAAGGTTGACATTTCATAAAGTCAGCGTAGAAATAAGGGCGCAATTTGCACGTTCCTTCAGTTATCCTCGTGTGAACTGTGGCTTCCGTCTCTATTGGTAGAGTTTCGCAGAAGAGCTTGATCAATCATAGCTTGAACGGATTCTAGAGTCATGTTGTTTGGGTTGGTGTTGTTAAGAGTGGTATTCGGTCCTCGTCTTGTCTCAGGTGCCATGATTTGTCTAAATCACAAGAGACAAAACGTGAGGTCATAATCATAACGAGATATACCATAATTTACAGATGAGACAACAACACAATAGAGGTATATAGTACAACCGTAAAAATTCTATTTCATTCATGAAATTGGAAAATTTTACATGGAATTTGTTTTTGGTAAACAAAATACAATACAAAAGTTCTAAGCTTTGCTAGAGGGGAAAAACCCCAAATACTTAACATGCCTTGTCTCAATGAATCTAGCAGACAAAATAACATAAATCACTAGATGTGCTGTTCAGCATCCCTAGAAGACCTAATGGTGATCTGGAATCCTAGCATCTGGTCCTGGCTGTCTAGCTCTCCTCTGCTGCTCTCGATGTGCTACAACTCGGCCTACATGTCACTCATCTCTCGCCTCATGTCTCTCATCACTCGGAGAGTCTCTGCCATCTATGCCTGATGCCTACGGTCAGTCTCTCGAAGCGCTGCTATCTCAGCTGCTGCATCTGGAACGAGTTACAATATACCGGTGATGTGTATGAAAAAATGAGAGTACTTTGCAGCTGTAGCGTGCCTGATGTGCCTGGATATGGGTCTCGTGTGCATACACATGATCACGGTGGGTTTGAAGCTCCTGATGGGTCGCCTGACTCAATCCTATCCTAGTGTAGCCACAAGCTCTCAGGAAAAGCATAGGCCTCCTCCTCTACATCCATAATGTCTCCTAAAGAGTCATCCTATACCACCATAGTAAGTACGACCCCGCTGTGAGTCCATAGCGAATCAGTCTTTGTGATATATGTAAACACCCCAAATTGGGTCGCAGCGGAATAAGGGTACGGGGGTGTTTACTTCATAGATCAATAACACAAGATGTATATAGAACGACCAAAAAGTCGTTTAAAACTGATACATTGGTTTAGAATTAACAAAGTATTTGCTACATAAGCGAGCTTCACTTTGTCCATTTGTTAAAAATACAAAAGATTTTAGCCCAATACAGTTATTCAAATGTAATGCGACAAAGCTTTATTGCATGATATCCAAATAAAACACCAATGTATCCCTTGCACCTCGTGCTTACTGATCCCTGAAAAACATTGCTTTAAAACGTCAACAATAATGTTGGTGAATTCATAGGTTTGATAAATCGTATATTGTAGGACCACAAGATTTCCCAAGTGTATGATAATGCAACAGATGCAGACATCATATAAATGTAATTACGTCTGCACTAGCTCATATAACTGAAGCTCGACATAAATGAATACCATATAAATGGCCTACATTGCCCTTGGTGATGTTCTAACCCGCAATATCCTATGTTCGACATGGTATACGTTCGTTTGCCTAGTGATAGCTAATCACCCGAACGGGGATGTCAATCCCAGGAGCCGCATAAGATATTTGAAGGGCATACTTTGAATGTTCAGAAAGCCATTGATGGCCCTAAGCCGGTTAAGGGTGGTTTTGGTGCTAGTGGTGGTCATCAGCATCATCATCAAGGTGGGTATGGTAGTGGTGGCCATCATCATTCCAAGAAGGCTAAGTATTCGGGTATGGGAAGTAGTGGTGGACAAGGGCATTTGATGGCCCCTTTTGGACCGGGTATGGGGTTCAACCCAGGTGTTCCTCCGCCTGGTGCGCTAACTCCTGTTTTGGGACAGGCGTTGACTGCGCTGCTTGCTTCTCAGGGAGCTGTGGGGATCGGTAATCTTTTAGGAGGACTTGGTGCTGCAAACCCGCAGGGTTCTGGATATGGGAATCAGGGAGGTGCAGGGTATCAGCAATGGTGGGATTCGAACATGGGCCAAAGCTGTAAAAGCAGCAAGTCTTACCAACGGGGTGCTACTTCATAATACACATCGCTAGATACAAGAGAACGACCTCTAAATGTGTAGTTTGTAAAACAATCTCGTTGATTTTCTGAAATCAAAATAATAGTTGTCCCATAATTGCATCACCATGAAAAACTTGAATGTAAAGACTCCAATGCACATCAAATAATCTAAGCATCTAATTCACCTGAGAAAAACATGCTTAAAAGTGTCAACATTAAAGTTGGTGAGTTCATAGATTAGTTTAAATATGAATGTAAGTTTCAACAAATATATTTATCCACTGTGTCATCACAGTGCCATGTAAAATATTTATACAAATTGCACAGACCCATTTTATGTCACCAAAAGTTAATAATTTATCCCAAAGTTTTTATAAATTTTGCTATGGTTATTTTAATGTCACATACAATTGTTCCAAGTATGTATTTTGTCGGGGGGCCCTATAGTCCATCGTGATCCGGACATGTTATATCGTTCGTTCCCAGTGTTAGCTAGTCACTCGAACGGGGGGTTGTTCAATCCCGAATAGATCTATTTTATATCATTCGCGTGGACATCACGCTATAATGTTCGTTACCGGCGATAGCTTAATCACCCGAACAGGGATCCACACCCGAATAGATCTATTTCATAACATTCGCGCTCACCCTCCAAGTGATTTACAGTTCATGACGCTGTGACGTAGACTTGTATGTACCCAATATCGGGCAGTGATTTAAAATAATGTGTTCCCCTCATGGGTGTTCCCTCCAAGAACACCCGGGCAGTAATGATTGTTGGCCCCGCAGGCGCCAATCAAATCGTAATCCGACAATTATTTCAAAAGTAAAGTATGCATTTGTGACCAAAAATGAAGTCAAATAATGTATCCCATAACGAGCTATGCAAATAAGTATGTAAACCAATTTGTAACAAATCATGTAAATATGAGTTTGTAAATATTCATGTAAATATGAGCTTGTAAATATTCATGTAAATATGAGCTTGTAAATTATTTAACAAGATTTAGTAATCGACCATGTAATTGAATTTGCAAACAATTTAGCAACAAACAAGTTCTCACCCCAAAAGTTATAAAGCGTATGAAAACAAGTAAAACAGGGGGCTATAAACTCACAAAATCCACTTAATCAATCACTTTGATATAAAGATAAACGTGTAAGTATAAGAATTTGTAGACAAAGCATGTATCCCCCGAGCGGGTTATTAAAACATTCAAAGATTGAAAGCGGAGGCTTGATCTCACATTGAATTAATGACACCATCATTAACTCCAAAAAAATCACAACTGTATCTGCAACGATCTCGGCACGAATATAATTATGTCGCTTATGTATAATAACACGTATTAATTAAGATATCGATGGTACTTGTAACGACGAAAATCATACATATTTTTATATGTATACTTACATATATACATGTGATGAGAAATCCACTTGCGCGTCTTTAAACCTTAATCCTTAGTATAGTATATTATATATAATATTTTTTCGTCCAATCTAATTATCTCATATTTACAGAGTTTACTATTTTTAGAATCCCATTTTTAGAACCTAACAATGATATTAAATATTATTGAATTAATTTATTAACCGACTTTATTTTCATTCAAAATCTTACTCATATTGTATTAATTATAATTAAAATATCCGTTGACTTTTACGTTTGACCTTCTATGTTTTGACCAGCTATACTCAAGTTTTAAAACTCTGTTAAGCCTCGCGGCTAAGTAAAAAGTCATTAAGAAAACTTTCGTGTTTCGCCGGAAGGCTGATAACGGACTCGAAATGCTCAATCGTTTAATTAATAATCTGCCAAGATTTAATATATATTAAAATCTAACTTATTTTTCTACTAAAGTTATATTTTCGATTCCACTCCAGTTTTTTCGTTATTGGATTTAAAAGTCACGGTTTTATATCAAAGTCCGTAATCAAAATATAATTTGTTATCTTTTGTAAACCAAAGTCTAACTTATTAAAATCTCGAATCCCGAATCTCATGTTCTGTTTTTCTGCTCTTAATTATTCGTTCCAAAACGCGCCAAAGTCCGTTTTTAGCTCGAGTCTCTTCTAAAATATATCTAATATCACTTATACATTAATATCAGTCCCGTTTTAAATATTAATATCACATTTTACTTAGACGCCGCAAGTTTATTAGATTTTCATCACATATAACAATTTATCGATAATATAAACGAAATTAATCGAATACTTTTAAATTAAACGCACCCTTTCGGGTCAACACAATATGCACCCGTTTTCCCGTGTTACAAAACAAACGAACCCGTCAACATCCAGCTGTCCCCACCCCCCCCCCACGGTTGTCCCACAGCCTAAATCCGACACATTCTATGTGGGTGGTTGTCCCAGGCTATTCCCGGCTGGTCCCCGCAAGCCGTTCCCGCAGCCAACAATCAACCAATCCAAAATCCTTTGTGTTGCATCCCACGACCACGACACACTCTCGTTCCCCCGGCGGTCCTCGACTGTTAGAAAACCAAACGCACCCTATTTGGGCGGCTGTCCGGAAACCAACCCGGCTGTCCCCGTTTTGTTAACCCACAAACCCACACACACCCGTGGGTGATAGCCCGCGAAACCAAACGTACCCCGGCTGTCCCGACAGCCAACCAAACAAACGGCCCTAACCATACACCCCTTTTTGATGCAAACCAATCGCAAACCTAAACCCACGCAACCCGGCTATACCCGGCTGTTTTCGCGGCCAAATCCCGACACCCTCCCCGGCTGATAATGACAGCCAAAACCCGAACCAAACCCACCCTCGTGGTGGCTGTCCCGAAACCGACGCACCCCTTGGTGCATCTATAAACCAAACGCAGCCTTTCTTGCTGCTGACCCGGACCCCAAACGCACCCTCGTCGGTGCTAAACCAAACTCGAGGCCCCTGTGATGATAGACCCAACCCGAACGCACCCTTAGTTAACAACCAAACCCACCCGCACCCTTAGTTAACATCCGAGAATTTTCGAAATTTTGAATGACGATTTCAATCTTTGACTTTTAGGATCTGGCTTGACTTATAAGAACGACCATCTAAATCACGTTTTCATGACTCGGACTCTAAAGAAATTTGCTGTGGAATGATATTCCTGACAACTTTTTAGTTTTGACCGAGATCCGAAAACAGTCAGAAGGTGACTGAAATGCCCTCGCAAGATTTTAGAATCAAGAACGAGTACCGGCACAAAAATAATTAAATTTGTTTTGTTATTTAATTATCAGTATTTATTTAATAAAAATATTAAATAAATTATTCATCATTTTAATGAAAAGCGTTGTGATAACGCAAATGCTCGAGCTTAAATCCATTCTATTGCGGACAAGACGTAACCGGTTCACAAAACGAATAACATATATTTTATTTAATGTTATAAAATATTTCTGAAATATTATCAAATAAATACTCATTTTTATCGGAAAAATGATTTGAAAAACAATGGCGCGAGTTTCGCGACTCGAATCATCCGTTAAGTCGTCCAAACAAGTCCCGAACCACTTTTATCAAAACTATATAAAGAAAGTTACAAAATGAACCCTCAACTATATTTAATACTTATCACTTTCTATTAAAGTTTTAATATAAATATAAATTTTTATATTAAAAATTTTTATAAATCATTTCACCTCTTATACACACACACATACTCATATAACTCTCTCCCCCACCATATTTTCCGGCCACCGGAAACCACCACGCGCCACCACTACGGTCACGGGAAAAACTTTTCCGGTGACTTTTCCGGCCAAGACCAAATATACTCCTCATAACCCTAGCTACCCGATCCCCATACTCACTTTCCGCCACGCGCCACCTCTACCACGACAGTCATACCACCATCATCATCATCACAGACACCGCCGACCCCACCAAGGGTGCGTCGGTTACTGTTCACCGCACCTAGGGTGCGTGTGGTTTATATAAGCACCAAAAAGGGTGTTTGGTTCGGGTACAAAACAACTCACAGCAAGGGGTGTTTGTTTCGGTATAAAATCATCACGAGTGTGGTTTGGTTCGGTGGGCAGCCACCACCATGGGGTGGGTCGGGGTGACAGCCACCGAAGAGGGAGTCGGGGTGGGTCTTGGTACAAAAAGGGGTGCGACTGGTTGGGTTTTATAACCCGATTAGGGTGCGTTTGGCTCGGCAGAAAAACCAACCAGGGTGCGTTGGTTTAGGTTATAAAGAAAAGGGTGCGGGTGGGTTTGGTTGTTAACTAAGGGTGCGTTTAATTTAAAAGTATTCGATTAATTTCGTTTATATTATCGATTAATTGTTATATGTGATGAAAATCTAATAAACTTGCGACGTCTAAGTAAAATGTGATATTAATATTTAAAACGGGACTGATATTAATGTATAGGTGATATTAGATATATATTTAGAAGGACTCGAGCTAAAAAAAAATAAAATAAAAAAAATAAAAAAAAAAAAAAAAAAAAATGACTTTGGCGCGTTTTGGAAAGAATATTTAAGAGCTGAATCGGAACTGGTTTCGGGATTCTGTGATTTTCATATGTTAGACCTTTGGTTTTTAGTTTACAAAAAGATAACAAACTATATTTTTACGGACGTTTTGTTTTGATATAAAACGGGACCTTTTAAATCCAAATAACGAAGAAATGGACGGAGTGTAATGAATTATACTTTAGTAGAAATAAGTTAATTTATAATATATATTTAAATCTGACAGATTAATTAATTAAAACGATTTGAGCACTTTCGAGTCGGTTTCAGCTCCTTCCGGCGAAAACACGAAAGTTGTATCGTATTGAAGTTTTTCTTCTGCCCGCAAGATTAATCCAGTTTTAAATATTGAGATATAGAGGGTCAAAAACTAAAGGTATAGTAAAATGTCAACGGATATTTTAAATTAATATATATACATTATGAGTACGTTTTTGAATGATAATTAAAGTCGGTTAATATATTTTTTCAATTAATAGTTTTAAGAACATTGTTCGGTTCTAAAAACGAAGAGTCTAAAAATAGTAACTTTTGGAAATATTGAGACTAAGTTGGATTGACGATAAAATTGTTTATTACATATATATACTAAGATTAAGGTTTAAAGACGGCAAGTGGGTTTCTCATCCACATGGTTTTTATGTTTTTGTTTACATAGTTTTAAAAATGTATGATTTTCGTCGTTACGATGTACGCATCGTTGTTCGTATTTTTTTAATTCGAGTCATTATAATTAGGAGCGACTTATTTATGGTCGTGGCCGAGATCGTTGCTGATTCAGTTGTGATTTAATTGGATTAATTGATCGTGGTCTTTAATCAATGTGAGTTCATAGCCTCGCTTTTTAATCTTTTGAATGTTTTATAACCCGCGAGGGGGATACATGCTTGTCTACAAATTCTTATACTTACTCGGTTATCTTATAACAATGTGATTGTTTTAAGGGATTTGTGAGTATTTAGCCCCCTGTTTTACTTGTTTTTCTACGCTTTATTAAACTTTTGGTTTGGGGTAAGAACTTGCTTGTTGCTAAATTGTTTGCAAATTCAATTACATGGTCGATTACATACGTGTTTACATGAATATTTACAAGCTCATATTTACATGAATATTTACAAGCTCATATTTACAAACTCATATTTACATGATTTGTTACAAATTGGTTTACATACTTATTTGCATAGCTCGCTATGGGATACATTTTTGACTTCATTTTTGGTCACAAATGCATACTTTACTTTTGAAATGATTGTCGGATTACGATTTGATTGGCGCCTGCGGGGCCAACAATCATTACTGCCCGGGTGTTCTTGGAGGGAACACCCATGAGGGGAACACATTATTTTAAATCACTGCCCGGTATTGGGTACATACAAGTCTTACTATCACAGCGTTCATGAAACTGTAATATACACTTGGAGGGTTGAGCGCGAATGTTATGATATAGATCTATTAGGGTGTGGATCCTGTTCGGGTGATTAAAGCCTATCGCCTGGTTACGAATTTATAGCGTGATGTCCACGCGAATGATATAAAATAGATCTATTCGGGATTGACAACCCCCGTTCGAGTGACTAGCTATCACTGGGAACGAACGTTATAACATGTCGGATCACGTTGGGACTATAGGGCCCCCCGACAAATACATACTTGGAACATTTTGGTGACATTAAATTAACCATGCATTATTTATAAAATCTTTGGGATAATATTAGTACTTTTGGTGACATAAAATGGGTCGTGCATATTTTATAAACATTTTACATGGCACTGTGATGACACAGTGGATAAATATATTTGTTGAAACTTACATTCATATTTAAACTAATCTATGAACTCACCAACTTTAATGTTGACACTTTTAAGCATGTTTTTCTCAGGTGAATTAGATGCTTGGATTATTTGATGTGCATTGGAGTCTTTACATTCAAGTTTTTCATGGTGATGCAATTATGGGACAACTATTATTTTGATTTCAGAAAATCAACGAGATTGTTTTACAAACTACACATTTAGAGGTCGTTCTCTTGTATCTAGCATTGTGTATTATGAAGTAGCACCCCATGTGGTATTCCGCTGCGCTGTGTATTATGAAGTAGCACCCCATTAAACGTTTTGCGTAACGTTTTATCTGTGATTATTTGGACTATCTGTACTCAAGGTGAGTTTCTTTTTTATTTTTTTTTATAGCCCCATTTTGTAAGTTTTTACTGATTTATCTATTATTTTGGGGTGAGACTTGCTTTGTTTTTATAAATTGGACGCAAGTGTTATATAATATATTGTATATTGTTTGTAAGTAGCCGATAACCCTCATGAGCCATTATCATGAACTGTCAATTGCATAAGATGTAGTTGTTAATTGCATTATGTGGAAGCGAATGTTGATCAAATCGTTATTGGATTACCTTCCGTTTGGGTGATTTGCTATCACCGGAAACGAACGTTGGACCATGGGGGGGGTCGACTTGGAGTTGCGGGTTACACATCCGTACCGGGCAAATAAACTGTAAAATAGCAATTATAGGTTGAGCTTTCAGTGTCATGAGCTTAGTGCAACTGTAATCTGGTTTTGTGATTGAGGGCATTATTGTTTGTAACAATCACGGGAAAGTCTTGCGTCTCATGCATATTTAACTACATAACTATGAATTTCACCAACATTTTTGTTGACGTTTATCGCAATGTTTTTGGAGGGTCTTTAGGATTGATGGTGCCTAAGGATGCATTGATTATGTTTTGGATTTCACTGTTAAAGATTTATGTGCATCATTGTTTTGGGATATTTTTGTTATCTTTTGTAAATATTAAACAAAGAAAGTAAAGCTATTAAGATTTTGTAATATGTCTTTTATTTAAATATTCCATTTGTATCAATTTAATCGGAGGGGGGGGGGGGGGTTTTTTGTGTCGTTTCTTTTATATATATTGTGATGTTGATCTTGTAGTAAACAGCACGGATCCTTATTTCCGCTTATTTTTGCGACCCATTTTTGGGGGTGTTAAGTTTGGTATCAAGAGCCAAGGTTTAAAGAACCTGGTCAAAATGTTTTTGAGGACTATAACCGTTTCTATATTGCATTTACATACAAAGGGTTTTTACGGAGTATTCATATACAAATTGTTGCATTAGTCGGTTAGGCTATATACGTGCATAATTGATATACGTGTTTATAATATATTACGTATATAAGGAAAATAGTCTTATATAATATACTTATATAAGTTATTTCTGCTGGTCACAGTAGTCATGTCAGCTGATTCTGCTGTTACCTATACTTCTGTTCACTATGAGGCACGATCTTGGAGTATTCCATCTGAGGATCCTTACGAGGTGGTGCCGACAGTTGTTTGAGCTAGGCACACGTTCTCCAGAGTATGTACCTGAGATATATATACCAGTGTACTTTCTGTGTCTGAAGCACCCTGAGGACTTAGTGCCACAGATGAGGTTGAGGCACCTATACCTCCACATCACATTCACTTTTCTTTCTCCACGTATCAGAACTCCTACCATACTAGGCAGCCTGAGGCAGATGAGAGTGCAACACCATCCACATATCATATCTCTACTCCCTCAGGTAACCCCTCATTGTTTTACCTATTCCTCTACAACCCATTTATAGCCGCAAGAGCGGATTTTCTCCGAAGGCTGAACGCCGCCTCAGAAGGAGATTAATACTTACTTCTCTAGACCTGAGTGTGTGGGTTGGAGAGAGTTCTGCTGTGCTGTGCGAGACAGCCAGGACCCTCTATAGAGAACAGACTCCGAGATACTGAGAGGAAGATGTTGACGCCTTAGAGTTGGTCAAATGGAGGGTCAATTACCAGGTAGGACGTTGGTACTAGGAGAGTCTCGGAGTTTTGCACACGACATACGATGCCAGAAGGATGTGCAGCTGTGTGAGCTGAGATTGAGGTATTGAGGAGAGCAGAGACTTGTTACGTGCAAGAGAGTATGGAGGACTCGTCAGGCTTGGTAAAGTTGAAGCTCATGCAGGCATTAGAGGCACGAGTTACAGTGTTAGAGATTAAGGCGCGTCGCCACGAGTGGCAGCGTCAGGCTACAGATGATCTTGCTGTTCAGCATAATCATGCGTACCCAGCCTGGAGGTGGAGCACGCCATTGACCATTGGAGGACAATGTGTAGCAGTTCCTAGACCTTGGTTATGATTGTTTCTACTATGCAGTCTGTTAAGTTTTGGGGTACTCCAGCTAGCAGGCGGTATAGATCTTTGTTTGGTTACGCTATCCTGTATAGATCTTTTATTTCTGATTAGCTATCCTGCATAGCCTACTAAGTATTACGGGTAACTCCTGGCTAGTAGGGCTCTATGTTGATTTTCATTTTGTAACCTAGCGATAGGGAATCATTATGTATTTAAACCAATCATGTATTATTTTCCCAAGTTATATATGGAAAGGATGGATTATGTTTTATATGAAATCGAATTTATTGTGAATGAATGTCAATTTTTTTTTAATTTCAATACTGTTGTATATTTCACCATGTGCTGTGATCTCGTTTTATTTATTATGTATACATCGGGTTATGGTTAAGATTTTTGGAATCTAACGGGTATTATGTTTTCTTGTGATTTAAGAAAATGGCACCAAGAGGAAGGCCCACGAGGTTAAACCAGGACAACTACCCCACCAGTCACAGACCCTTATAACCACTACTTCGGTCACCAGTGCCCAACTTCAGGCCATGATCGACGAGGGTGTCACTGCTGTATTGGCAGCACGTGCTACGACCCGAAATGGCGATGATAGCCATACCTCGGGAACCGGTGTGAGAAGGAATGAACGCGCTGTTCGGGAGTGCACCTATCAAGACTTCATGAAATGTCAACCCTTATTCTTCAGGGGCACAGAAGGAGTGGTCGACTTGACCCAATGGTTTGAGAGGATGGAAACCGTGTTTCGCATAAGTACTGGGCACCGTGGATAAATCAAGTGAAGTTTGCCATTTGTACACTTATGGGAATGCCTCTAACATGGTGGGAACTCACATGCTAGGAACAGTGACTAATTGAGGTTGATATGCCTAATACGTGTCTGACTTAAAAAAAGAAGATGACAACTAAATATTGTCCGAGGAATGAAATCAAGAAGGTTGAGGCAGAATTGTGGAACCTAAAAGTAAAAGGCACCGATGTGGTAGCTTACAACCAACGCTTCCAGGAGCTAGCATTGCTGTGTGACAGGATGTTCCTGAGAGACTTGACAAAATTGAAGGTAGTCGATGGGATGCCCGGACTGATTTACTCAAGTGTTGTGGCAATCGAAGCAAAAAACCATACAGGCAGGTATTGTGATGGCGACTGAATTGATGGTTGGAGAATTTACATGTTGCTGTGTAGACAGGCAGAAAACAAGAGGAAGTTTGAAGACACTCCTCGAAATAACCAAAACCAACAACCAAACAAAAGGCAGAACACAGGCAGGGCTTATGCTGCCGGGAATGGTGACAAGAAAAACCGTATGAAAGGGACTAAAAATCCTCTATGTCCCAAGTGGTAACTAAACCAATTACGGTCTTGTATTACCAACATTGAAATAACTGCTAGAAGCATTGGCCCACCTGGCCAAGAACGGTAGGAGCGGCTGCAATGCAAATAATACAAACAACAACCACAATAACATTAAACAACAACAAACGCAACAAAAACAACCGAGAGCCAAGGGGCAAATGCCATTTGCATCGTTTGCTTTGAGTGTGGGGATCTCCAGGCACTTCAAGAAGGATGCCCAAGTGGACAGAAACAAGAATCATGGGGATTGGTTTTGGTGTAGCCAGGGCTTATGCGTGGGAGTTGCAGGGCAAATCCCAGGACTACATCGTTGTGAGGGTACGTTTCTCTAAAACAAACCGTTGTCTGCTTTCCATTTTATTTGATACTGGTGCAGATAGAAGTTTCGTGTCTACTCAATTTAGTACTTTGATTAATATAGCCCCCACTACATTAGATCATGGTTATAAAGTTGATTGGCTGTTGGTAGAATAATTTGGGTATATACGGTATTACTGGTTGCACTTTAAATTTATGAAAACATCCGTTTCACGTCGACCTAATGCCTGTAGAAATGGGTACTTATGACGTCATAATTGGCATGGACTGGTTGACGAAATACCAAGCCATTATTGACTGTGCTAAGAAGATCGTTCGTATTCCCTTTGGGAGCGAAATCGATTAATTTTTACATGGAGACGGAAGTAGAAATAACGCGGGACTCGATTATACATATCTCGTGCACCAAGGGACCCAGGAAGTATATGCTACAAGGATGTCATGTCTTCATGGGCACCATATTACCATCAAGGAGACTAGAGACAAGTCAAAGAAGAAGCAACTGCAAGATGTACCGATCGTCAAAAATTTTCCCGAAGTATTTCCCGAGGACTTGCCAGGTCTTTCACATACCAGACAAGTGGAATTTACAATCGATCTGTCCTGTGCTGCACCTGTAGCACCCGGGCACGTTACGTTTGGCCCATCAGTAATGAAAAATTGGGCGGATCAAATACAAGAGCTTTTCCGAACAAAGGCTTTATAAGACCTAGTTGTCACCATGGGGAGTCCAGTTCTATTTAGCAAGAAGAAAGATGGATCGTTATGGATGTGCATAGATTATCGGGAACTAAACAAACTAACGGTGAAGAACCGTTATCCGCTACCAAGAATTGATGACTTATTCGATCAACTTCAAGGGTCGAGTGTCTACTCGAAGATCGACCTAAGGTCAGGTTATCACCAATTGAGGGTTCGAGAAGAAGACATCTCGAAGACTGCCTTCAGAACTCGATATGGACATTATGAATTCCAAGTTATGCCGTTTGGTTTGACCAACGCACCGAGTGTGCAAACCTTATCTGGACAAATTCGTAATTGTCTTTATTGACGATATTTTGATCTATTCCAAGAACAAGCAAGAGCACGAAGAGCATCTGAAGATAATATTGGAGTTGTTGAAGAAAGAGGAGTTGTATGCAAAATTTTCCAAGTGTGAATTTTGGATTCCCAAAGTACAGTTCCTCGGTCACGTGATTGATAATAAAGGCATTCATGTGGATCCAGCCAAGATCGAATCCGTTAAAGATTGGGCATCTCCTAAGACACCAACGGAGATTCGTCAGTTTTTAGGTCTTGCTGGGTATTATCGACGATTCATTGAAGGGTTTTCAAAGATCGCCAAACCAATGACCAAGCTCACTCAAAAGAAGGTCAAGTTTGAGTGGGGTGACAAACAAGAAGCAGCGTTCCAGTTATTGAAGCAGAAGTTGTGTAGTGCACCAATTCTGGCTTTACCCGAAGGAAGTGAAGATTTTATCGTATACTGCGATGCTTCGATCAAGGGTTTGGGCGCTGTGTTGATGCAAAGGGAAAAGGTTATTTCTTATGCATCACGCCAGTTAAAGATCCATGAGAAGAACTATACTACTCATGATCTGGAACTTGGAGCAGTAGTGTTCGCTCTGAAGATTTGGAGGCACTATCTGTATGGTACCAAGTGTACGGGTTGTTACTGATCATAAGAGTTTACAGCATATTCTTAATCAGAAGGAATTGAACATGAGACAACGCCGATGGTTAGAGTTGCTTAGTGATTACGATTGCGATATTCGTTATCACCCAGGGAAGGCAAATGTCGTTGCTGATGCTTTGAGCAGGAAAGAACGGGAACCACCGTTAAGAGTTCGAGCTTTAGTCATGACTATTAGCTTGGATCTTCCTAAGCAAATCTTGAATGCTCAGACTGAAGCACGGAAACCAGAGAACATAAAAAATGAGGATGTTGGAGGTATGCTGATTGAAAATGCTAAATTTCCAGAGGCACTTAGAACGGAAAAGTTGGAACCTCGTACGGATGGAACCCTATGCCTCAATGGCAGGAGTTGGTTACCTTGTTATGACGATTTGCGGACTGTGATCATGCACGAGTCCCACAAATCGAAGTATTCTATCCATCTAGGTTCCGAGAAAATGTATCAAGATGTAAAGAAGCTATATTGGTGGCCCAATATGAAAGCTGATATCGCCACCTATGTTAGCAAGTGCTTGACATGTGCTAAGGTTAAGGCCGAACATCAGAGACAATCGGGTTTGTTGGTACAACCCGAGATACCTCGATGGAAGTGGGACAATATCACGATGGATTTTGTCACAAAGCTTCCTCTAAGTCATCATAAGGGTATGAAACATTTTAGGTAATCGTTGACCGTCTTACAAAGTCGCAATCTTTATACCATGAAAGAAACTGACCCTCTGGAGAAACTAGCGAGAATGTACATGAAAGAAGTAGTAACGAGGCATGGAATACCGGTCTCGATTGTTTGTGATCGTGACCCTAGGTTCGCATCAAATTTTCTGGAGGTCGCTTCAGAAAGCTTTAGGTAATGTTTGATTTGAGTACGGCATTTCATCCGCAAATGACGGTTATTGCGAGAGAAACATTCAAACTCTCGAAGATATGCTTCGAGCTTGTGTGATGACTTTAGAAATGGTTGGTTAAACATTTGCCAGATTGGTCGAGTTTTCATACAATAACAGTTATCATGCTAGCATTAAGGCTGCACCCTTTGAGGCACTTTACGGTAGAAAATGTCGTTCGCCTGTTTGTTGGGCTGAGGTTGGAGAAGTTCAACTCACCGGTCCAGAGATAGTTCAAGAGACGACTGAGAAAATCATTCAAGTTAAACAAAGGATGCAAGCCGCTCGTGATAGGCAAAAGAGCTACGCTGATTTGAAGCGTAAGCCGATGGAGTTTGAGGTTGGAGATAAAGTGATGCTTAAGGTTTCACCTTGGAAAGGGTTGTACGTTTTGGCAAACGAGGGAAATTAAATCCCAGGTTTGTTGGACCTTTCAAGGTAATAAAAAGGGTTGGAGACGTTGCTTACAAGCTCGAGCTTCCTGAGGAGCTGAGCAGAGTTCATAATACATTTCACGTGTCCAACTTGAAGAAGTGTCATGCCGACGAACCCTTAGCCGTTCCGTTGGATGGACTTCATTTTGATGACAAGCTTCAGTTTGTCGAGGAACCTATAGAGATCACAGATCGTGAAGTTAAACGGTTGAAGCGAAGCCGTATTCCATTAGTCAAGGTCCGATGGAACTCCAAGAGAGGTCCTGAGTTTACGTGGGAACGTGAAGATCAATTCAGGAAGAAATATCCCCACCTCTTCACCAAGACCGCACCATCATCAAGTGCCGTGTGATAAGCCTTGAGGACAAGGCTCATTTAACGGGGGAGGGGGGGGGGAGGACTCTTATCACTGTGTTTTAGGTTCAATTGTATGACATTATTTAATCCACTAATTATTTTTAGGGTTTTACGCGTTTGCTTTTAAATCATAATCGTTAAGCTAAATCGCGTAAACTGAAAATGATCATACAATGTAAACGGGCATTAAACAATTAAATGTTTACATCAAGCAAGTGTTATATGATTATTTAGAGGATAATTATATTCATTGCCACTTTTATTGTTTATTGGTTACGTTAAGTATTTACGTTTCGCGATAAAGTACGTTTAAGCCTTCCCGGAAGCACGTTAACTTATCTACGCTTCATCAAATACCCAAAATTTATACTCAATACTTAAAGTTTATTTAAAACTTCAAGTATTTATCACTTTATACATATTCATTATGAAGGAATTCAAATCATAACTTATAATGTACAAGTTATACATTTTTCCAAGTCTTTATTTTTATACATTATACTTCAAATAATGCAAGATACATTTATATAATGGTCAAAATGCAATATCTAACTTTACATATACATAAATTTCGTGTAGATATGACTAGGAATGCAAAGATGAGTCCAAGAACCATCACATATATCTTCTTAAAAGATTAGCATGCAACTTGAACCATGGGGATATACTCTCTCTTAGCTATTTATCTCTTTGCCCCGGGAAGTATCATTTTCCCTTAATTTTCCCTATTTTCTAGTTTATCAGTTATCACATTGAGGGCAATGTTCAACTTAAGTGTGGAGGGGATCCAAATAGGAAAAATTAATCATATCCCTCCATGTTTGCCTTGCCAAAAAATTTTCCAACTGATGTTTTAACGAAAATCTTAATATATATGCTTTCTAAAGTTAAAAAAATGTTCTTAGTAAGGCAAATCCAACCGGATAGACATCATAACTAGCACAACCTACTCCACTAAATTATGAGAATTATAAGCCTTAAAAATATTCAGGTACCCACCTTTGGTACCTAAGATAACTGATGCATTTAGCCTATTCGAGTTAAGGTTTGAATGCAATTGCAAGTGTCTCATCCGTCGTTACGGTTGTGTATTTGTAATTTGTTGCCTTTTCTAGAACTGTGGTATTGGTTGATAATTATTTTTGAGTGAGCCGGTAATTTAAAAGCTCTAGAACTTGTGCTTGATCATCATTTACTAGACCGAAGCTTGATTAATCATATGTTACCCCGCAAGTTCCTGCTCTTGAAAGCACTCCCTTTAGTGCTAAGTTGTTAAAGTACCTAAGTGAAGAAGTCAAAGTTGAAAGAAGAAGTTTTGTGCCAGGCCTTAGTTATCATTCTCAAAAAAAGAAAAAAGAATATATATTAGTTCAAAGAAATAAAGTTTTAAGTTCCGGCACATGAAGATTTGTATATGTTATTATCCTTCATCAGTATCAAGTTTCGCCTTTCGGTCATGTTTATGTGTCAAGTATAAGCATATGGTAGCTGTCTAGATTATATTTATGCAAACTGAGTGTCTTCATAAAAATATAAACCATATCTGAGTGGCTCGAGTGAATTACAAAATCAAACACATTCCCCTGTGAGGTGCTATGTTATATGTCTATGCCTAAAAAGTTATCTCAATATGCACACTCTTGTAAAAACCAGATTTTCTCCACATCACGATAAATGATCTTATTTTCTCGCTTTGATTGCTTGAGGGTGAGCAATAGCTAAGTGTGGAGGGATTTGATAACGCCTAAATTATACATGTTTTTAGTGGCGATATATATATATATATATATTATCATTTCTCGTGAACTTTCGATACTTAATAGAATGAAATACTTGCAGGTTCACTTGAAGACATCCCGAGCTCAAACAAAGCAAAGATCAAGTACTTATACACTTCGGAAATCAAGATACAAGAAAAGATAAAGTCTCAATGTGACAACCGGGATTTGAGCAGGTTAGTTTATACCTTTAGAAATGGCTAAGAGTTCATTTTATGTGTTTAGGTGTTGTGCAATGTGATTTATGTGTGCTAAGTGGGTTAAGTAATGTGCTTAATATCATTTTGAGGTGTGTGGGCATCTCATTTTGAGTGTGTTTGTGTTTGGTGGTGAGTATTCCATTTGTTCACGTTTAGTGATAATGGAAAGGAATGGCGTATTGCATGTAATGCTACGTCAATAGTTGGATGATTAAGTGTTAAGCGTTTATGAGAAATGTGGCATTTTAGAAATGAAATAAGTGAGTGAAATATAGAGGTTTGTAGCAAACTTTCTAAAAATAGAAAGTGGTTTGGTGAAATGAAAGTTATATTTAGAAAGTTTAGTAAGTAGCGTTTAAGTAAAAAGGTTTAATCAAATTAGCTTAGGTTTTTATAAAAACTTAAGGAAATGAAGTAAATTAGTTAATTAATAAAAAAATATATAAATAAATATAGGGTGCGTCCGGTTTTAAAAGAAAATAAAAAAATGTTTTATTTAAAATACAATTAGAGTTGGGCTAGGATTTGTTAGACTATTATCCCTAAGATAAGAAGCCCTAAGCCCAAAAGATTAGTCTCATTCTTCCTCCCCTTTTGTTGAGCCGATCGTCCCCCTCCCCCTAAGAACAAGGAGTCGAAAATTTTGATCAAGGTTTACAAGAAGATTGTGTTTAGGATCAAGTAAAGGTAATGATCTAACCTAGTTTGATTTCTTATTTCATGTAACAAAATCAATGATGGATCTAGGGTTTCATAAAATTCAGAATATTAATGATATTTAATGATGATAGAATGATTAGGGCTTGATTAGGGTCATGATCATGCAATTGGTTAGGTTAGATTTGCGTTAAAACTTGATTTAGGGTTGAGCAGAATTTTAGGTCGTGTTCAATGACTGATATCTAGATGATAAAAACGTGTATTGATATTATACTTGAGCCTATGAATAAGTAAAAAAGATTCTACTTTCCAAAAAATCCGATCTTGAAAGTTTTTAAGGTCGGGAAGTCATTCAAATGTTGGTTACACTAAAAGTTGTCAGATTAGTAAATACGGGTCAGATTTAGGTCATGTTTGTGAGAGTAAAACCTATACTTAAAAGTGGAATTAAGCTTAGAACTTCTACATTAGTTAAGCTCCATATGTCCATGGATAATTCTGTAAAAATTAACCTCTAAAAGCATGTCTATGTATGGTAGCTAGAGTGATACATTTTGGTGTGCAATCAGATCTGAATTAGGACTGTTTTGAAGTTTGATTTTATTTGAGGTAGTTACACATGTAAGTAATACTTGTGAATCACAAGGTAGTTAATATACTCATAAATGAACATGGGTGATTTTTGGTATAATTTATGAAGGTCATTAAGTAAGGTTTTTAGGTACGTAAAGAGACACTAAAATTTTGCAATTTTGAGTTAATTGTAAGTAGCTAGTGTAAAGTGTTAATAAGATGGTTAAGGTTGGGAATGGTGTCGGGGTGACCCATGATGGTTAACTAAACCCTTAGACATCCATCATATGTGTGTTACATGGACTAGAGCTTTTAGCTTGGTCGTGTGTAACCGTGTTTATTTATTTGTCTAGTTGCGTGTAGAGATTTGGAAGCTGCGTTTGAGTATCCAGGTGAGTTTCATAGCCCCTCTTTTCTTATGATTTATTAGGGTGGTGATATGGTGCGAAAACACATATCCATTTTATATCAAAATAGCCCTAAAAAAACAAAATTGTGCTTAAAATGTTTGAATATTGCTTGTTTTGTCTTTGTGATTGTGTAGGTACGGATAAAGCAAAAATCACAAGAAAACGGTCAAAACCGGACAAACACGGACACGGGAACGGAAGAGCACGCAAAGAGCCAGGAGAAAGCTATCAAAAATCAAGAATGGTCAACTCAAGTCAACCTTTGGTCAACTTAAGTCAAACCACAAAAAGACAAAACTCCAAATATTTCCAAATCAGTCCCTCATTAATTCCAAAATTACAAAAATAATCCCTAAAAACCTAACAGTGTTAACTCTTATAACTAAAAGAGTTAACACCAGTTATTTTCTTATAACACAAATCAAGTCCAAGCCCAATCCCAACACCCGGCCCAAAACCCCTTAATAAGCCCGAAGTCAAACAAGACTTTACCCGGGTTTATAAAAAGTCAAACTCTTACACCCGTATAAGTAAAATAAATGATGCAAAGTGTTTGGAAATGTTTTGATTACTGTGATAATGTGTTGTTAAAGATGCATGGACTATACGTGACTATTGTATGTCGTGTGCTACATGTTTTGTGATGTGATATTGAGATTTTTGAACTTAGTCAGGGGGGATCACCTGCGGGTATCCATGGCATGTTTAGTGGATGGTACTGTGGCCTAGCGAGCAAGAAGGTTACTTTAGGAGTATCCATGGCCTAGGCTAAGGGGGTAACCACAGGGACCTTGGTACGATATGAGACGTCTCGTGGTCGTTTGCTGGGTATTTGTGTGATTGATTGGAATTGCATGTTAGCCTGTATGTTAGTTCATTTATTGTCCTGCAATGTTTTCTTTATTATCACAGTAATTTGCAATTGGAATTGATTTTCATGTCTTAAACCTATGACTCTCACCAACTTTACGTTGACGTTTTAAGCATCATTTTCAGGTAATCATGTTAAGGATGTTGATGTTAGGAAGAGTGGCTAGTGAGACCGTAGGCTTGCATGCGGAGTCATTCTCCTAGAGATTTTATTTATGTCTTTTGAATTGTTGCTATTTGATTGACCATTGGATGTTTAGACATTAGATTATGTTTCCTTGTGGTATGACTTTGTTATCTTAATGCAAGAATCCTTTATCTTGTGTTAGATATTGTCATGACACATTGTGTCTCATTTGTTTATCTATTTCATTTAGTTCTCTCTATTGTTGACACCATTGTGTTGTGATGATATCCATGATGTTATGCCTCGTGTTTCCGCTTAGGCAGGGTGTGACACTCAAGCTGAAAAGTGCAATTGTGCACCGCACTTACTCCATGTGCACTACACTTCTCCTCAAAGTCAAAAGAATTAAAAGCTCAGTCAAAATAATGTATTAACTCCCTAAGTATGTCGTAGTTTAAAGATTGTGCGCCACACTTCCCATCTGTCTATAAAAATAAATTAAGTCATTTAATACTGGTGCATTAACACACCAAGTGTACCGCACAATTTATTTTGTGCGCCGCCCTTCTACTCGAAATTTATTTTGTGCGCCGCAATACAACCAAAATTCTCACATATTTCATCAACTCATTCTTAAACACTTCTCTCATCTCACACACAATCCTTTCTCCCTTATGATGTTCTAAACCTTCCCAACCTTTTCCAAAGCATAAACACCATACCTTTTGAAGATTTAAGATCAAACAACCAAGAACGAAGAAGAATATCATCTTAGTTTATTGAAATAATGAAGTTTCTTGTTAAACCAAGTTATGTTATGAACTACATATCCATGAGAGGCTAATTCTGTCATGACTACTTGGTGAAGTTATGATAATGAATAAGTGTTTGGTATGATCGTGATCTCATTAATCTCAAGCTTATGTTGCAACCCTATTGTATCTTATGTTGTTGGTTTTGCTTATCAACTTAGATTATATAATCGTATCGGTATAGGTCGAATGACCGGTTATGATCTATATGGTTTTAAAGATTTGTCTATGATCCTTATCGTTTGTGTCAAGAAATCCACTTTCATAAATTGATAAACAAAATAAGCTTTGATATAATAAGTAACTGGATCATTTGAGTGACAAATTTGGTTTAGTCAACTAAATATAAGTCTTAAGTAAATTAAGTTAATTTGAGAAAACATTTTCTGACAAGAAATCCTTTTTATGAGTTAAAGATCCATCTTGGAGGTCTAAATCATTACCACTACTTATAAATTATTTTCAACTATCCGAGTAGTCATCTTTATTATCACTGAGTAAAATAAAAGTTATTTTCAAAGTTGTTAAAGTCTATTTTTCTTCTGATTATTTGAACACTACTCAAATCCCAGTGGACGACCTGATCTTACCTAAAAAAGATTATAATACATACGTGTATTATACCCTATAATAAAATTGGTATTTCTAATCGTTATAAATTTAAAGCTTTTGAAACACATCAAGGATAATCAATCAAATCAGTAATATTTATCTGTTGTGTATATAAACTGTATTGAATAATTCTTAAGCAGAATTATGTCTAAAGAACAACGTCAACAAGCTGCTCGTGAGGAAAAATTGGTTCCCTCTGTTGATAGAGTCAAGATCAGTGCTACAAACATGAGGATTGAACCTACAGTACCTCAAAAGGAAGAGACATTCCAAGTTGTCCTCAACATCATCAAATCTTCTCCATGCTTCAAGGATTTTACTATCACTGCTGATGTACCAAAGATCTACATGCAACAATTCTGATTCACAATCAAGAAGACTAAGAAGACCTCTTTCTATGAGTTTGGTTTATCTGACAAGAAGTTCTCAGTAGATGTTAAGTTATTCATAAAGATTCTTGATATATGTCCAAGAGTCCCTAATGAAGAGTTTGTTGCTCCTCCATCTGAAGAAGACTTGCTAGCTTTTCTCATTAAAGTGGGATACAAGGGTCCATTGGATCAACTTGCTAGGATGTTTGTTAATCACATGAATCAACCATGGAGAACCTTGGCTACAATCATCACCAAAAGCTTATCTGAGAAGACGTCAAGCAATGACAGACTTTGTCAATCAAGAGTTGCTATCTTGTGGGGTATGTTCTATAGGAAGAATGTTGACTTTCCTGAGTTGATTTGGGAAGACTTTGCATATCAAATTGACTACAGGCAGACAAAGCTGAGAAGACATGAAATAATGCCCTACCCTAGATTCACCAAAATCATCATCAATCACTTCCTCTCACTCAACCCTTCCAATCCCAAAAGACCAAGCTTTGGTATGCACACTATCAAGGATGATGGAGTAATTAGCAGATTGAATTTTGTCAGAATTAGTGAAGACTTCCAAGAATATGGTCGTGTAGGATCCCTTTGCTTAATGGATCTTAACCTTTAGCTTGTAAAAGGTTTGTTGCCTTAGATAAATCTAAAGTAACAATGATGAAACAATGATTAACCACTATTGATTACGTGGAATTTAATCAACAATGTATAGAAGAACACAATCAAAACACTTTTATATTGAACTTTGAATCTGCCTAGGTTACAGATTACAAACTATGATTACTATTTGATCTCTATGATCTTCTGTAGAACTATATCTACTGACTATGCCTAGGGATTCTTTTATAGACTAAGGAAACCCTAATGGGCTTTACAAAACGCGTATAAAGATAATGCATATCCTTTCCTAAGATATCTCATGCATATCTTTAACTCTAACTAATTTCTGCGTAAGCAGACTTAACTATTACATAAACAGTATTAACTATTTAATACTGCCAGTACTAACTATGATAAACCTTCTACCAGTACTAACTATTATAAACATCAGATATTGCTGAATAAAGTTATCAGCGTCATGTTCAACTGGTTTAATAAATCTTAAGTCTTTTCCTTAGTCACACTAAGCGGATAACACAAATTTAATCTCGGGACGAGATTTCTTTAAGGGGTAGATAATGTAACATCCGGCAATTTTCGGAACTTTAGATGACTACTTTACCCTTTGACTTTTCGGGTCTGGCTTGACTTACAAAAACAACCATCTAAATCACGTTTTCACGACTCGGACTCTAAAGCAATTTGATGTGAAATGATATTCCAGACAACTTTTCAGTTTTACCCGAGACCCGAAAACAAGCAGAAAATGACTGAAATACCCTCGCAAAAATTTTGAACACCACACACAACGCGTACTGACCCGGAGATAATTTAATTATCACTTTTATTAAATAAAAATATTTAATAAATTAGTTATCATGTATTCAAAAGCGTTTATTCAAACGTGGCTGTTCAAGTTAATGTTTTATTTTTCGAACAAGTTTATCAGTGATACGCAAATAAATAATTAACCTTTTAAATAGATGTTATAAAAGATTTATAACATAACAGTCGAGTAAATACTCAATTTTCATGGAAAAATCATTCTGAACACAATGGCGCAAGTTTCGTGACTTGAATCGACCGTTAACTAGTTCAAACGAGTCCCGAACCGATAGTTAACAAAAACTACAATTTATATTTACAAAAGGAACCCTAAGGTATTAGTGACTTGTCACATTATTTTATAACTTTTAAATATATATATATATAACTTATCATTTTTTCATTAATAAATGTATAATACTATATAATATAAAACTTATCAAGTTTTTTTTTCATTTTGATAAAAATAAACACATCTCCCCACTCTCTTCTCTCACGCGCGCCACCAACCAGCCACCACAAAGCCGCCGCCGGAAAAGTTTTATCGGGCCAACTTTCCGGCGGAGCCACCGAAACTTCCGCCGCCACCCGATCAATCCAACTCCTACCTCAAACGCGCCTCACGCGTCTAACTGCCAAACCACCCCAAAATCACCACCACAATTGCCCCACGCACACACCCACCCCGTCACCATCCCATCAGCCACAGCCATCCAACGACCACAAAGCCTAACCACCACTCATCATCAGCTCCACCGCGACTCAACTCCACCAGGGTGGCGTTCCGAGGTGGGTCAGAGCAGCCAACAAGATGGGGGGGTGTTGTTTCGGTGGTGAACCAACCCAAGTAGGGTGTCGTTCGGTTTGCTGTGCACCAACAGCCGCAAGGGGTTGCTTGATTATGGCGGGCCAACCCACATCCGCAAGGAGGTGCGTTGGTTTAACTAGCAACCACAACCAATACGGGTGCGGTTGGTTTGTGGTAAAACAGCCGCAAAAGGTGCGGTTGGTTTATTGTAAAACAGCCCCGAAGGGTGCTTTTAGTTTAATGGCAGCAGGGGTGTTGGGATGTGGGCTGAGTGTAAACACTAAGGTGCGCGGGTGGTGGTAACAACCCACAAGGGTGCGATTGTTTTTGGGCGAAAACAGCCGGGGATGTTTGTTTGGCTGCTAACAACAGCCGGGGGAGGATGTTGGTTAGGCAGCGGACAAGCCGTAGGAGGATGTTTGGTTGCTTAAACACCAAAAGGGGTTGCATTTTGATTTATTTTGAAATAAGCACCCAACGGTGCGTTGGTTCGACATTATTAACACCCTAACCCGGGCATTGGAAATTGCAACACGAAAATGGGTGCGTTTGATTTGCACCACAAAAGTATTTTATTGTTCATTTATTTGATCGATTAATTTATATGTGATGAGAAAATCTGATGAAACTTGCGGCGTTCTAAATAATATGTATTTATATAAAACGGGATTTGAAATGTAATTAAGCAGCCCATAGAGACATATATTAGAAAGTTTTTTGGTCAAAAACGGATCTTGACGCTTTTTGTAACGGATAATTTAGATCAGAAAACAGAACTCGCGATTCGGGGTTCGAGATTTTGAAAAGTCAAAATTTGGTTTACAAAATATAACAAATTATAATTTTACGAACGTTTTGATATAAAACGGGACTCTTAACTCCCAATAACGAAGAAACTGGAGTGAAATCGAAATAGAACAGCTTTAGTAGAAAATAGGTCATTTTTAATATATATTAAATCTGACAGATTTATTAATTAAATGATTTGAGCACTTTTGAGTCCGTTTCGGCCTTCCGGCGAAACACGAAAGTTGTTCGTAGAATTTAGACTTTTACTTAGTAGCCGCAGAGGCTGTCGGTTTAAAATTGAGATATAGACGGGTCCAACTAAAGGTCAACGTAAAAGTCAACGGATATTTTAATTAATATTAATACATTATGAGTACGATTTTGAGTGATAAAATAAGGTCGGTTAATATATTATTTCAATTAATTATATTAAGACCACTGTTCGGTTCTAGAAACGGAAGGTCTAAAAATAGTACCTTGCAGTACAATAATCGAGATAAGATTATGATTAGAAGACGGAAAATAATATATATACTAAAAATAACTAAGGGTTAAGGTTTAAAGACGCGCAAGTGGATTTCTCATCACATGTATCGTATAGTATTAAGCATATAAAAATATGTATGATTTCTGTCGTTACGATGTACGCATCGTTGATACCGTATACTTAATACGAGTTATAATTCGATGCGACATAATTATAGGTCCGAAGGTCGAGATCGTTGCAGATTTCGGTTGTGATTTAATTGTATTCTTTGATTCGTGTCTTTGATCAAGGTGAGTTTATAGCCCCATCGTTTTACATGTATTACATAATATATTTTGGTAGAACATGCTATTTACATCTTACAATTTGCATTTACATGATTGTTACAAAATGTTTACAATACTCATTTTACAAACTTCGCTAAATGGGATACATTTACACGACATTCATTTTTGTCACAATGCATACTTAACTTTGAAATATTATCGGATTAGCTTACTCGAATTGAACTGATAAACAATACAGTTACTGCCACGAATGTGTTCTTTGAGGGACACGGTAACGTGAGTACATATTTTTTAAATAAAGGCCACGGTGTTCTAGGAAGAGGGACGCTCTGAAGAAGGGTATATATAAAATATCTATATATATATATTATATATAAAATATATATATATAAATATAAATAATAAAAAAAGTCTACGTCCACAGCTTCACGAACTGTAATTCACTTGGGAAGGTGATGGCGAGAATGTATGAAATATATCTATCGGGTGTGATCCCTGTACAGAGTGATTAGCTATCACTGGCAAACGAACGTTATAAGCATTGTTGTCTACCGAAAGTTATAAAATAGATCTATTCGGGATTGACAACCCCCGTTCGGGTGATTAGCTATCACTGGGCAAACGAACGTTATAACATGTCGGATTACGATTGGTTGGGCCTACAGGGCCCACAACACTTACATATGAACTCTTACTGCTATATTAGTGCATCGGTTTCATGAACTTAGAGTAATCGTAATCATTGTTTTATACTCACATGGATTATTTACTGTGCCTTAAATAAAGTAGAGCGCAAAACATACTTGAAACATTTTGGTGATATTTATATAAATTATCATACATGCTTTGAACAATTACGATAACAATGATTATACGTATATTTTTTGTTCACTATTTGGGATTGAAATGGTCACAGCATACTTTTTCCAAACTATTTAATTCTAAAATCATACAACACATTTTGGAAGGACAACATTTAAAGATTTTAAAGTGTCGATACCCACTTGACAGACTATTAGTTCAGCATTTAACTTAAACAAATCTATGAGCTCAAACAACTATTAAAATGATTACACTTTTTAAGCATGTTTTACTCAGTTTAATAAGATGCATGAGTATTATATGAAGATGCCTGGAAGTCTAAACTGACAAGAATTCATTCATGGAATATCTACATACATGCCAATGTGATCAATCACGTTGTGTTAATTTTCAAGTTTTCATTGTGAACAATTATGGTCACAAACATTAAATCAATAAGCAAGGAAATCAACGAGATACATTTCATACGCCACATTAGAGGTCGTGTCTATGGTATACTAGCGATGTGTATTATAAAAAATAAACACTCCCGGACCATACTTTCGTAATGCGATAAACCTGTTGGGTGAGATTACAGATTATGTATCATAGCACTGGTAAAGAGAACTTATGTCGCATATTTATACCCTAGACTATAACCATTTCACAAATTTGCATCACACTCAAACTTTTTCAACACGCATACACACTACTTGCTGTAACAGTTGCATTACTGTTGCTTACGAGACTAATGAGTATATAATATATATATATATCTATTATAGTATATATATAAAAAAATATATATGTTTGTGTGTGTGTGTGTGTGTGTGTGTGTGTGTGTGTGTGTGTGTGTGTGTGTGTGTATACACTTACCTTCTCGTGCGATTATTTTACGCTTGTTTTTATATAAAAGTTATTTATATAAATACTGGAATTTACACCTCAGACATTGTGGGTTGCATAATTGTCTCAATCTAATTTTCAGACATTGTTGGTTGCACAATGATCTCAATCTAATTTTCAGACATTGTTGGTTGCACAATGGTCTCAATCTAATTTTCAGACATTGTTGGTTGCACAATGGTCTCAATTTACTCATCAGACATTGTGGGTTGCACAATGGTCTCGATTTACTTCTCAGACATTGTAAGTTTGCACAATGGTGCCGATTTACTTCTCAGACATTGTAAGTTTGCACAATGGTCTCAAATTACCCCTTAGACATTGTGAGTTGCACAATGGTCTCACTTTGTTTTCAGACATTGTAAGTTATACAATGGTCTCTAAATTTTTATATAACCTTATACAATATCGTATTACACGAAGACCGTCGTAATTTTGTTTACATGAGATTATGTATGAATTTAAGTATTACAAGCTAGTAGGGCGGGACTTGTAATATAGATAGATATGATAAATAATATGTTAACAAAAACCCTCACAGTTTTGTTACAATGGAATTATGTGTGAGTCTAAGTATTACAAGTCTTGTATGGGCGGGACTTGTAATAGGAGGGTTGATACGATAATTGCTATGTTAACTTGTTTATAAGAAATTCATCTTAATTATGATAACCGTATACTCATCAGTTATTTTGAACGCTATGTTGATTTTCTCTGTTTGTTTTACTTCCCGTCTCCGAAGACGAGTTTTAAACACTCGTCTCATACTCATTTGAGCACATGCATCGTCATGTCATCCACCACTTTGAAGGTTGTGTGAGTACGCGTATTGCATCGGAAATTATATTTAGGTAGGATGATTTATAATCTCTTATTTAAATGGATTGGTAACGCTTTTTTGCATTTAAATAAATAAGTGTAAATCAACCGAACCATAAAGTTTATCATTTTCTTACTTACAAAATTTTGAGACATCTACCTTTAATGTAAATAAGAAATTAATAAATGAGTGGGCTTAATGATACCAATGTGACACTACTCCAAAATGAAAAGAGAAACAAAGGGAGTAATAATCTCGAACTTACGATAACCACCGGAATTCATCAAGAGGATTTAAAAACACAATGGTGCATACCACTCAGCGAAAATCTCAAGACCTCATTTGAACTACGTGATCTCATGCTGAAGTTATTAATTTTGCCGTTACGAATCCTTACAATCACGAACTGTTTGCAGAGCTAGCAGACTTATTATACTCTTAAGCTAATGGACTTAGTTCTATCTCGAATTAGCAGACTGGGTACAATATTCCATCACCGTCTGTTACGGTTATTGTCGTTATGGTTGCTGTTGTTGGGTCCTGGAGTGGCCCCAGATTGTACAAACTTTATCAACTAGGTGATGAAACCCACCTTAACAAATAAAGCCATATGTCGATATAGTATTACATTGAATATTTCATTGCATCGACCAATTAGTACACCAATATAATTAAGTAATGATACTATTTAGTACTACCAAGTAAGTGGGTTAAACTACATCCTTTAGCCTCGTCCGTTATTAATCATCGAACATTACAGATATCAGAAACGAGACTCTGCCTTTAAACATTTAAAACTTTATATGGGCATACCCACGCGACTACACTTTCTCCTTTGATGTGTTCACTATTAAGAGATTTTCTTCATAAAGCGTTTATACCAACCATAAATCTTGTAATGATATTTCCCTAAGATACCTATTCTAATGGATTAGATATCCTGGTCAACCTAGCCGAAATTTATGTATATTAAGAAGTGTCGAAGCATCCGATATTGCTGAATAAAGTTATCAACGTCATGTTCAACTGGTTTATATAAAATCATAAGTCTTTTCCTTAGTCACACTAAGCGGATAACACAAATTTAATCTCGGGACGAGATTTCTTTAAGGGGTAGGTACTGTAACATCCGGCAATTTTTAACTTATTTGACTTGAAAACGAAAATATATATGTTATTCTAAGTGGACTTATAAAAATGCCCGCCGAATCACGTTTTCACAACTCGGACTCTAAAGCAATTTGATGTAAAACGACATTCCGGACAACTTTTCAGTTTTACCCGAGACCCGAAAACAAGCGGAAAATGACTGAAATACCCTCGCAAAATTTTGAACACCGCACACAACGCGTACTGACCCGGAGATAATTTAATTATCACTTTTATTAAATAAAAATATTTAATAAATTATTTATCATGTATTCAAAAGCGTTTATTCAAACGTGGCTGTTCAAATTAATGTTTTATTTTTCGAACAAGTTTATCAGTGATACGCAATTAAATAATTAACCTTTTAAATAGATGTTATAAAAGATTTATAACATAACAGTCAAGTAAATACTCAATTTTCATGGAAAAATCATTCTGGACACAATGGCGCAAGTTTCGTGACTTGAATCGACCGTTAACTAGTTCAAACGAGTCTCGAACCGATAGTTAACAAAAACTACAATTTATATTTACAAAAGGAACCCTATGGTATTAGTGACTTGTCACATTATTTTATAACTTTTAGATATTATATATATATATATAAACTTATCATTTTTTCATTTGTGATAAAAATAAAACACATCTCCTCCACTCTCTTCTCTCCACCGGCGCCACCACCGGCCACCACAGCCGCCGCCGGAAAAGTTTTCCGGCCAACTTTCCGGCGGAGCTCCGAAACTTCCCCCGCCACCCGATCTATCCGATCTCCTACCTCACGCGCCTCCACGCGCTGCCACCATCCCCGAAATCACCACCACAGCCGCGCACCACCCACCCCGTCACCATCTCCATCAGCCACGCCACCATCACCACAGCCGAACCACCCACTCATCATCACCTCCACCGCGACTCAACCACCACAAGGGTGCGTTCGGGTGGGGTCTAGCAGCCACATGGGGGGTGTTGTTTCGGTGGTGAACCACCACAGGTAGGGTGCGTTTGGTTTCGCGGTTTATCACCGCAAGGGGTGCGTTGGTTTGCGGGCACCACAGCCAACACGGGTGCGGTTGGTTTGTGGTAAAACAGCCGCAAAGGGTGCGGTTGGTTTGTGGTAAAACAGCCGCAAAGGGTGCGGTTGGTTTATGGTAAAACAGCCCCGAAGGGTGCGTTTAGTTTAATGGCAGCAGGGGGGTGTCGGGTGTGGCTGTGAAACACCAAGGGTGCGTCGGGTTGGTGGTAACAACCACAAGGGTGCGTTTGTTTGGGCGAAAACAGCCGGGGGGATGTTTGGTTGGCTGCGAACACAGCTGGGGGAGGATGTTTGGTTGGCTGCGGGACAGCCGGGGGAGGGATGTTTGGTTGGCTTAAACACCGAAATGGGTGCATTTGATTTATTTGAAATAAGCACCCAAAGGGTGCGTTGGTTCGGCAGTTAACACCCGAACCCGGGGCATTTGGTTTTGCAACACGAAAAGGGTGCGTTTGATTTTGCACCACAAAAGTATTTTGATTGTTTCATTTATTTGATCGATTAATTATATGTGATGAAATCTGTTGAAACTTGCGGCGTCTAAATAATATGTTATTGATATTAAAGCGGGATTTGATATGAAATTATAAGCCATAAGAGACATATTTTAGATGAGTTTTTGGGTCAAAAACGGATCTTGACGCTTTTTGTAACGGATAATTTAGATCAGAAAACAGAACTCGCGATTCGGGGTTCGAGATTTTGAAAAGTCAGATTTTGGTTTACAAAATATAACAAATTATAATTTTACGGACGTTTTGATATAAAACGGGACTTTTAACTCCCAATAACGAAGAAACTGGAGTGAAATCGAAATATACACTTTAGTAGAAAATAGGTCATTTTTAATATATATTAAATCTGACAGATTTACTAATTAAATGATTTGAGCACTTTCGAGTCCGTTTCGGCCTTCCGGCGAAACACGAAAGTTGTTCGTAATGACGTTTTACTTTGCCGCGAGGCTTGTCGGTTTTAAAATTGAGATATAGCGGGTCAAAACTAAAGGTCAACGTAAAAGTCAACGGATATTTTAATTAATATTAATACCTTATGAGTACGATTTTGAGTGATAAAATAAGGTCGGTTAATATATTATTTCAATTAATTATTTTTAAGACCATTGTTCGGTTCTAAAAACGGAGAGTCTAAAAATAGTAACTTTCTGTAAATATTCGAGATAAGTTATGATTGGACGGAAAATAATATATATACATATAATATACTAAGGGTTAAGGTTTAAAGACGCGCAAGTGGACTTCTCATCACATGTATGTATGTATGTAAGCATATAAAAATATGTATGATTTCGTCGTTACGATGTACGCATCGTTGATCGTACTTAATACGTGTTATAATCGAGCGACATAATTATAGGTCGTGGTCGAGATCGTTGCAGATTCGGTTGTGATTTATTTGGATTATTTGATCGTGGTCTTTGATCAAGGTGAGTTCATAACCTCGCTTTTCAATCTTTTGAATGTTTATAAACCCGCGAGGGGGATACATGCTTGTCTACAAACTCTTATACTTACTCGGTTATCTCTTCTTAACTACGTGCTTGTTTTTAAGGATAGTGTGAGTTTATAGGCCCACGTTTTACTTGTTTTACATATTTTTTTGGGGTGAAGAAATGCTTGTTTACAAATGCATTTACGTGGTTGTTACAAATTGGTTCACATATCATTTTCTAGCTCGATATGGGATATATTACTTGACTTCATTTTTGGTCACAAATATACGTACTTTACTTTTGAAATGATTATGGATTAGCTTAAGCGGATTGAAATGATAACAATACCGTACTGCCTGGGTGTTCTTGGAGGTGACACCGGTAACGGGAGTACATATTCTTTAAATAAAGGCCCGGGTGTTCTTGGAGGGGACACCTGTGATGGGTATATATATAAGTCTACGTCACAGCTTCATGAACTGTAAATCACTTGGAGGGTGAGCGCGAATGTTATGGAATAGATCTATTCGGGTGAATCCAGTTCGGGTGTTTAGTATCCACTAGGAAAACGCACGTTATAGCATGTGTTCCCGCGAATGTTATAAATAGATCTATTCGGGATTGACAATCCGTTCGGGTGATTGGCTATCACTGGGCAACGAACGTTATAAACATGTCGGATTACCGATTGGTTGGGCCTAAAGGGGCCAAATACTTTACATATGAACTCTTACTGTTATATTAGTGCATCGGTTTCATGAACTTAGAGTAATTGTAATCATTGTTTTTATACTCACAATGAAATTACTTGTGACTTGAATAAGTGGCATGATACTTGAAACATTTTGGTGATATATATATAAATATCATACACGCTTTGAACAATTGCAATACAACGATCATACGTACATCTTTGTGACTATTAGGGGATTGAAATGGTCATGCATACTTTACAACTATTTGATTTTCTAAAAATCATACATACATTTTGGAAGGACATTTAAGGATTTTAAATGGGCATACACACTTGACAGAACTTTGGTTCAGCATTTATACTTAAACAAATCTATGAACTCACCAACTTTAATGTTGACACTTTTTAAGCATGTTTTTCTCAGGTGAATTAGATGCTTGGATTATTTGATGTGCATTAGAGTCTAAACTGACAAGATTTCATTCATGGATTTCTACATACATACAAGTGATCAAATCTCGTTGTGTTAATTTCAAGCTTTTCATTGTGATGCAATTATGGGACAAACATTATATCAATTTCAAGGAAATCAACGAGATTACTTTTTAAACGACACATTTAGAGGTCGTTCTCTTGTATCTAGCGCTGTGTATTATGAAGTAACTCCCCCGGACATACTTCTGTTGCGACACGTTTTTGTGGGTGTTACAGATTGGTATCAGAGCACTGGTTATAGAGAACTAGGTCGCATATTTTACCCTAGACTATAACCATTTTCACAAATATTGCATCACATCAAACTTTTTCAATGCGCATACACACTACTTGCTTAACTGCTTCCATTACGTGCTTACGTGCTTACGTGACTTATGTATATATATATATATATATATATATATATATATATATATATATATATATATGTGTGTGTGTGTGTGTGTGTGTGTGTGTGTGTGTGTGTGTGTGTGTGTGTGTGTGTGTGTGTGTGTGTACACTTACCTTCTCGTGCGATTATTTTACGCTTGTTTTTATATAAAAGTTATTTATATAAATACTGGAATTTACACCTCAGACATTGTGGGTTGCACAATGGTCTCAATCTAATTTTTAGACATTGTTGGTTGCACAATGATCTCAATCTAATTTTATCATTGTTTACCTTAAACCCCCCCCCCCCCCCCCCCCCCCCCCCCCCCCCCCCCCAATTATTTTTTTTTTTTCACTTTTCCCTTCCAATTTTTTTTTTTTTTGTTGCACAATGGTCTCAATCTAATTTTTAGACATTGTTGGTTGCACAATGGTCTCAATTTACTCATCAGACATTGTGGGTTGCACAATGGTCTCGATTTACTTCTCAGACATTGTAAGTTTGCACAATCGTGCTGATTTACTTCTCAGACATTGTAAGTTTGCACAATGGTCTCAAATTACCCCTTAGACATTGTGAGTTGCACAATGGTCTCACTTCGTTTTCAGACATTGTAAGTTATACAATGGTCTCTAAATTTTTATATAACCTTATACAATATCGTATTACACGAAGACCGTCGTAATTTTATTTACATGGGATTATGTATGAATTTAAGTATTACACGTCTTGTATGGCGGGACTTGTAATATAAGAATTGATATGATAATTGCTATGTTAACAAAACCCGTCACAGTTTTGGTTTACATGGAATTATGTGTGAGTCTAAGTATTACAAGTCTTGTATGGGCGGGACTTGTAATAGGAGGGTTGATACGATAATTGTTATGGTAACTTGTTTATAAGAAATTCATCTTAATTACGATAACCGTATACTCATCAGTTATTTTGAACGCTATGTTGATTTTCTCTGATTGTTTTACTTCCCGTCTCCGAAGACGAGTTTTAAACACTCGTCTCATACTCATTTGAGCACATGCATCGTCATGTCATCCACCACTTTGAAGGTTGTGTGAGTACGCGTATTGCATCGGAAATTATTAGGTAGGATGATTTATAATCTCCTTATTTAAATGGATTGGGACGCCTCTACATTTAAATAAATAAGTTGTAAATCACCGAACCATAAGTTTATCATTTCTTACTTACATAAATTTGGACGCTTCTTTATGTAAATAAGAAATTATAAATTAGTGGGCTTAATGGTATCCAATGTGACACGAGTATGAACTCGAACACGATAACCACCGGAATTCGTCAAGAGGATTTAAAAACACAATGGTGTCATACCACTCAGCGAAAATCTCAAGACCTCATTTGAACTACGTGATCTCATGCTGAAGTTATTAATTTTGCCGTTACGAATCCTTACAATCACGAACTGTTTGCGGAGCTAGCAGACTTATTATACTCTTGAGCTAATGGACTTAGTTCTATCTCGAATTAGCAGACTGGGTACAATATTCCATCACCGTCTGTTACGGTTATTGTCGTTATGGTTGCTGTTGTTGGGTCCTGGAGTGGTCCCAGATTGTACAAACTTTATCAACTAGGTGATGAAACCCACCTTAAACAAGATAAGCATATGTCGATATAGTATTCAGTTGAATTATTCATTGCAGACCAATAGTACACCAATTTAAGTCATGATACTATTTAGTACTGCCAAGTAAGTGGGTTACTTACATCCTTTAGCCTCGTCCGTTATTAATCATCGAACATTACAGATATCAGAAACGAGACTCTGCCTTTAAACATTTAAAACTTTATATGGACATACCCACGCGACTACACTTTCTCCTTTGATGTGTTCACTATTAAGAGATTTTCTTCATAAAGCGATTATACCAACCATAAATCTTGTAATGATATTTCCCTAAGATACCTATTCTAATGGATTAGAAATCTTGGTCAACCTAGCCCAAATTTATGTATATTAAGAAGTGTCGAAACATCAGATATTGCTGAATAAAGTTATCAGCGTCATGTTCAACTGGTTTAGTAAATCTTAAGTCTTTTCCTTAGTCACACTAAGCGGATAACACAAATTTAATCTCGGGACGAGATTTCTTTAAGGGGTAGATACTGTAACATCCGGCAATTTTCGGAACTTTAGATGACTACTTTACCCTTTGACTTTTCGGGTCTGGCTTGACTTACAAAAACAACCATCTAAATCACGTTTTCACGACTCGGACTCTAAAGCAATTTGATGTGAAATGATATTCCAGACAACTTTTCAGTTTTACCCGAGACCCGGAAACAAGCAGAAAATGACTGAAATACCCTCGCAAAAATTTTGAACACCACACACAACGCGTACTGACCCGGAGATAATTTAATTATCACTTTTATTAAATAAAAGTATTTAATAAATTAGTTATCATGTATTCAAAAGCGTTTATTCAAACGTGGTTGTTCAAGTTAATGTTTTATTTTTCGAACAAGTTTATCAGTGATACGCAAATAAATAATTAACCTTTTAAATAGATGTTATAAAAGATTTATAACATAACAGTCGAGTAAATACTCAATTTTCATGGAAAAATCATTCTGAACACAATGGCGCAAGTTTCGTGACTTGAATCGACCGTTAACTAGTTCAAACGAGTCCCGAACCGATAGTTAACAAAAACTACAATTTATATTTACAAAAGGAACCCTAAGGTATTAGTGACTTGTCACATTATTTTATAACTTTTGAATATATATATATATAACTTATCATTTTTTCATCTGTGATAAAAATAAAACACATCTCCTCCACTCTCTTCTCTCCACCGGCGCCACCACCGGCCACCACAGCCGCCGCCGGAAAAGTTTTCCGACCAACTTTTCGGCGGAGCTCCGAAACTTCCCCCGCCACCCTATCTATTCGATCTCCTACCTCACGCACCTTCACGCGCTGCCACCATCCCCGAAATCACCACCACAGCCGCGCACCACCCACCCTGTCACCATCTCCATCAGCCACGCCACCATCACCACAGTCGAACCACCCACTCATCATCACCTCCACTGCGACTCAACCACCACAAGGGTGCGTTCGGGTGGTGTCTAGCAGCCACAGAGGGGGTGTTGTTTCGGTGGTGAACCACCACAGGTAGGGTGCGTTTGGTTTCGCGGTTTATCACCGCAAGGGGTGCGTTGGTTTGCGGGCACCACAACCGCAAGGGGTGCGTTGGTTTGTGGTAAAACAGCCGCAAAGGGTGCGGTTGGTTTGTGGTAAAACAGCCGCAAAGGGTGCGGTTGGTTAGTGGTAAAACAGCCTCGAAGGGTGCGTTTAGTTTAATGGCAGCAGGGGGTGTCGGGTGTGGCTGTGAAACACCAAGGGTGCGTCGGGTTCGGGTTTTAACCACCAACGGGTGCGTTTGGTTGTGGACAACACCACGCAGGGTGCGTTTTGGTTTCGGGACAGCCGAAAAGGGGCGTTTGGTTCATCATAAGACTAACAAGGGTGCGTTTGGATTTGCTGTTAATAGAATAGGGTGCGTTTGGAATCTGAGTTTAGCACCACGGGTGCGTTTGGTTGACTGTGAAACACCATACGGGTGCGTATGGCTGTCGGGACAGCCGGGGGAAGGAGTGGGTTTGTTTGGCTGTCGGGACAGCCGGGGGAAGGGTGTCGGGTTTGGGTTGAAACAAATGGGATGTTTGGTTTGGTTTGGTTTGTAAAACAACCGAGGGTGCGGGTGGTTTGTCAAAAACGCAGCGGGTGCGTTTGGTTTTGTAACACGGAAAAAGGGTGCGTTTGATTTGGGATAAACACCGAAAAGGGTGAGTTTGGTTTTGCACCGCAAAAGTATTTCAATTGTTTCATTAAATTGACCGATTAATTAAATGTGATAAAATCTATTTAATCTTGCGGCGTCTAGTAAAATATGATATTAATATTAAAACGGGATTGATATAAATCTATAAGTAACATTAGATGTATTTTAGGTGAGTTTTTGGGACAAAAACGGATTTTTGGACCTTGTGTAACGGGTACATTGTGAGCAGAAAACGGGACTTGTGATTCGGGGTTCGAGATTTTGAAAAGTTAGATTTTGGTTTATAAAATATAACAAATTATATTTTTACGGACGTTTTGATATAAAACGGGACTTTTAACTCCTAATAACGAAGAAACTGGAGTGAAATCGAAATATACACTTTAATAGAAAATAGGTTATTTTTAATATATATTAAATCTGACAGATTAATTAATTGAATGATTTGAGCACTTTCGAGTCCGTTTCAGCCTTCCGGCGAAACACGAAAGTTGTTCGTAATGACGTTTTACTTTGCCGCGAGGATTGTCAGTTTTAAAATTAAGACATAGCGGGTCAAACCTAAAGGTCAACGTAAAAGTCAACGGATATTTTAATTAATATTAATACATTATGAGTACGATTTTGAGTGATAAAATAAGGTCGGTTAATATATTATTTCAATTAATTATTTTAAGAACATTGTTCGGTCTTAAAAACGAAGAGTCTAAAAATAGTAACTTTCTGTAAATATTCGAGATAAGTTATGATTGGACGAAAAATAGTAGATATATATAAAATATCCTAAGGGTTAGGGTTTAAAGACGCACAAGTGAATTTCTCCACACATATATGTATGTAGGTATGCATATAAAAATATGTATGGTTTCGTCGTCACGATGTACGCATCGTTAATCGTATTTAATACGTGTATTATAATCGAGCGACATAATTATAGGTCGTGGTCGAGATCGTTGCAGATTCGGTTGTGATTTATTTGGATTATTTGATCGTGGTCTTTGATCAAGGTGAGTTTCATAGCCTCACTTTTCAATCTTTTGAATGTTTATAAACCCGCGAAGGGGAAACATGCTTGTTTACAAATGCATTTACATGGTTGATTACAAATTGGTTTATATACTCATTTATACATCTCGCAAGGAGATACAATACTTGGTTTAGTTTTTGAACGTAAACACATACTTTACATTCGAAATGATTATAGATTAGCTTTGGCGGATTGAACTGATAACAACAAGTTACTGCCCGGGTGTTCTTGGAGGGGACACCGGTAACAGGAGTACATATTCTTTAAATAAATGCCCGGGTGTTCTTGGAGGGGACACCTGTGATGGGTACATACAAGTCTACGTCACAGCGTCATGAACTGTAAATCACTTGGAGGGTGAGCACGAATGTTATAAAATATATCTATTTGGGATTGATAATCCCCGTTCGGGTGATTCACTATCACTCGGAAAACGAACGTTATAGCATGTTGTATGCGCGCATGTTATGAAATAGATCTATTCGGGATTGACAACCCCCGTTCGGGTGATTAGCTATCACTCGGTAAACGAACGTTATACCATGTCGGATTACGATTGGTTGGGACTACAGGGCCCCCAACAAATACATATGAATTCTTACTGTTATATTAGTGCATTAGTTTCATGAGCTTAGCGTAATCGTAAACATTGTTTTATACTCACATGGATATTTACTGTGCCTTGAATAAAGTGGCAATACATACTTGGAACAATGGAGATCCAACTTTTATACTTATACTTTTGTGACTATTTAGGGATTGAAATAGTCAGGCATATTTTACAACTATTTGATTTCTATAAATCATACATACATTTTGGAAGGACAATTAAGGATTTAAATGGTCATACCCATTTTACAGAACTTTGGTTCAACATTTGTATTTACAAAAATCTATGAACTCACCAACTTTAATGTTGACACTTTTAAGCATGTTTTTCTCAGGTGAATTAGATGCTTAGATTATTTGATGTGCATTGGAGTCTTTACATTCAAGTTTTTCATGGTGATGCAATTATGGGACAACTATTATTTTGATTTCAGAAAATCAACGAGATTGTTTTACAAACGACACATTTAGAGGTCGTTCTCTTGTATCTAGCGCTGTGTATTATGAAGTAACTCCCCCGGACATACATTCCCCTGTGACACGCATTTTTGGGGGTGTTACAAGAGGACTTGTAATAAGGTGACTAAACTAAAAAGTTACAAAAACAAGTTTAAAACACATTTTAACAAAAACCTCAAATGTTTCTGTTTTAATTCGAAAAATAACCTATTGATTTTATATTCTTTTAAAATACTACATCTCATGAGGATTCCAAATATGTAAGAAACTCAAAAAACCTATATATAACGAAGGAGATACGTAATTTACAAGTTATACGATAATAAACGCGTTTATAAAAGAAATTTTATAAAAACTTATTACAAACTACTTTTGATATATATGAATGATTATTTTTTTCAGATGGTACAAATTTTTAGGATTCCAAAACAATAAGAATCATAATTTTTTGATCAATAACGAAGGAGTTATGGATTTTTCCGCGTTTACGATATTTAAAGTTTATAAAAATAATTTTATAAACTATGAACAGTAAAAATCACTATTCATCTTAGATACTTTTTGGAAAATACATTAATTAGATAAAACTTTTAATTACAAAGACGTGCTCGAAAGAATCACTAAAATCAGAGTTAAAACGAATAAGATATGACATTTACGAGTTTACGATAACTAAATTTATAAAAATAAATTTATAAAAGTGTATAAACAGTAAAAAGTATTGTTCACCAGAGGACTTAAAATATGAAAATGTAATATTTTGATAACTCGTCTTAATACGAAAGCGTGGACATAAGAAACGTAAGAAACAGACTTAAAACGATAAAGTTACGTTATTTTTACTAAAAAGATATTTATAAACGTTTTTACTTTATAAATATGATTTCACAAATACAATTAAATGGTGATGTAGGTATATAGAATTATATGTGGTATTATTTAATCAAAGTGCTTAGTACTTATACGACCTGTATTTAATTAGGTTGCCTTCGGTCACTATTGTGACGCATTTTCTATTATACTTGGATTATTCATTCACTCGAGGTGAGTTAATAGCCCCATGTTTTACATTTGTAATGATTTACAAGTTTTGGGGTGAGAAACATACGCATGTTTTACAATTGGACGCAAGTGGACATTTTACATTACGATTACGTGTTTGTCTAAGTAGCGATAACCCTCTGAGCCCATTATCATGAACTGTCAATTACTTGTTGTGAGCGCGAATGTTATAAATAGATATATTTGGGATTGAAATCCCCGTTCGGGTGAGTCATGCTTATTGTACCGATTTGCCGGACAACGAACGTATACCATGTCGGACATAGGATGTTGCGGGTTAGAAAATCATCACAAGCAATGTTGGCAATTTATATTGCAATTCATACATGTCAAGCTTTAGTGTCATGAGCTTAGGGAAACGTAATCACATTTTATGATGTTTGCATGTGTTGCATTATCATGGGGAAATCTTGCGGTCCTACATTATACATTTTACAAACCTATGAATTCACCAACATTATTGTTGACGTTTTAAGCAATGTTTTCTTAGGAGATCAATAAGGTACAAGACAAGGGATACATTGGTGGTTGATATTCTGGAAGTCATGCATTAAAGATTTAGTTGCATTACATTTTGTGGATATATTTGTTATGGACTAAAATGTTTGTATTTTAAACAATGAACAAGTGAAGTTTCGGACTTGGGTAACAACAATTTGTTAAATCCAATGTATCAGTTTTAAACGAATTTTAAATGGTCGTTCTTATATATATCTTGTGCTATTGATCTATGAAGTACCATCCCCAGACCTATATTCCGCTGCGACCCAATTTGGGGGTGTTACACACATAACTCGAGTACCAGTCTCCCTTTTAACAAGTTCAGGAGCAGATCCTTTGATGTCACTCGTGACATTTCAAATATTAATATGAGGTCCCATGATTAGTGACAGAGTTGATGCTAACCCTTTAAAAAGGATTTATATTTTTTTGACTTTTTTTATAATTTTTTAAGAATTAAAACCTATTTAATCTATTTAAAATTCTAGAAAAGTAAAAATTAATTCCTAAAAATTAAAAAAATGATTTTCTACTTTAGAAAAGTCTAAAATATCATAAAAACCCAGAAAAATATTTTTCACTACTTTTTATAATTAAAAACTAATTCCTAAAATTAATTTAAAAAGCTAAAAATGAAATTTAAAATCTAAAAATGATAAAAATGATTTTAAACTTTGTAAACCTAAAACTATTTATTCTAAATCTAAAAACTATTTTTTTGTATTTTTCTGATTAATTAAACTATTTTTAAATGATTTTCTAAAATTTTACTCTTCGAAAAATGAATAAAAATAACAAATAAAGATGGAAAAATATGAAAAATTGCAGGAAAGTCCTTAAAGTTGTAAAGTTCCTGGAAAAAATAAGCTGGTTAAGCCAGCTTATCGAATAAGCTAAGAAAAAGCTAAAATAAGCTACGAAGTGCTTATAGCTAAAAGAAGTGAAAACGTGTATAAGTATATAGATAATGCAAAGATAAACGGAAAAGACCCAAGGGCGCTAGTGGTAGTGAGTGTGTGGTGTAAAACGTTTGGTGATAAGGGTAGAGGTCCCGGGTTCGAGCCTTGCTCACCTGGGACTTCCCTTAACTCCCAAATGTTTTTCAAAAGCCATTTTTACAACTTTTTAAAGGGCTTAAAAATAAGCAACTTTTACAAAAACACTTTTTTTATAAACCACGATTAAGCACTAAAATAAGTTGTTAAAAGAGACAGAATAAGCTAAACTACTCTAAAACTTAAATGGCTAACTGTTTTACTAATTAAGCACTAAAAAGCAAACCACAAAGAGAAATAAGCTAAGGCAGATGATAAGCTATACCTAAAAAGCAATTTTGAACAAAAATAAGCAACTACAATAAGCTAGAATGACAGATTGATCAAAAAGCTATAAAACTTAGAAATTTTAAGCTAAAAGGCAAATAAGCTTAAATAAGCTCTAAACTGAAATAAATAAGCTAAAGTGGGCTTAAACTATCCTAATAAGCTATACTAAACCTAGAATAATCAAATGCAATAAGCTAATAACACTAAATAAGCAAATTAGCTTTTTGGCCAAAACTGATAAGCAAAAAGCCTAAGGGGGACTTTTCTAGCTTATTTTTAAGCTAGAAAAGGATCCTTATGGCTTAGTGGCTTATACCACTGAAAAGATTGGCCAAAAAGCTACAATAAGCCACAATGAAAAAGCAGTTTGAAATTCAGATAAACATTTAAAAAGCTTCATGAAAAAGGTATCTCACACAGATTCAACACTTAGACAAATTTTCTTAAACTTTTCCAATCTTAACAAAACACCAATTTTGAGCTTAAAAATAAGCACTTAAACAGATCCTTTTGACTATATAACCTACAAACAGATTAAGATTTGACCTCAAAGAACAAGAATCAATAATTTTTGAAATTCACAATAAGCCATAGCAAGCAAATGAAAAAAAGCAATTTCTCAAACTTTTTGAACACAAAACAACAATGCATGGCTATTGCTTATGGTTTCTAACCTGTTTTAACACATTCACGAACACAAAAACATCACAAATCAACAAGATTCAAAGTCCTAATCAAACAAGCAAATAAAATGAGCTATAAGCTCTCAAATTCAAACCATAATTTCTTAAAACCTTAAAAATGAGATTTACTACTTAAAAACTTAAACAAACTGATTCTTAGGACTAATTTGAGCTAAACTAAACTGACTCAAGTGCACAAAATAGGTTTTGACCCATTTTGACCCATTAAAACAGTTAAACCAAACACCCCTTTAAGTTTATGAAACCTTTTTAAAACTTGATCTAGACAGATTTAAGCCACAAATTTCCAAGACCAGATGTTAAATAAGCTAAACAAACAATATTAAGCACATTTCAATATCCAATAAGCACTTAAATAAGCTAAAACAGATTATGCAATACTTTAAGCTATTTAAGACAGTTTATAAGAAAACTCAAACAAATGATATCTAAACTATAAGCATGCATAAATAAGCAATCAACAACACAAATAAGCATAAATAAGCAACAATAAGCAAGAGATAAGCACAATAAGCAGTTGAATAGTGAATAAGCTAAAAATGGAAAAATGAAACTTACAAAGGCCCTTGCTCAAAATAGGGCAAATGAGCTCAAAAGAGCTTATCTACAAGCTCTAGCTTATCTAAGATAAGCTAGTGACAGCAATAAGCCCTTCCCTTTTTGGCTTATCTTCCATTTGAGCTTTTTGAGTGATTTTGGTAAAATAAGCTTAAACCTTACAAACTATGAAAAAGTTTATAAGGCTTAAGTAAACAACTTAAGAATGTTATAAAAAGAGCTTTTGTGAGCTTATAAAACAGTTTTAAATCATCAAACACTTTAACTTAAAAACAGGGTAAAACATAAAAACTTTAATCTTTCATTAAACTTAAAATTAGTACAATGCTTTTAAGAAAACATTACAATAAGCTAAAAACAATATTTAAAAAGATTACAATAAAAATTAACTAGGTGAAAAACTTAAGTAAAACTCTAACTGCCCTCAAGGGCTTACAAATGAGCCTATTTATAACAAGCCAAAGAAGATTCTAGGACTTGTGCTTTCTTTGTGAGAGCTCCTGCGGGTGTGTTTGTTGTGTGAGTAGGATCCAAGAGTCATCATAGCCATCCAAAATGAGTAGTGCCCAAGTTCTATCATCTCTACCCTTGATTTCTTGTCCTGTTCCTTGGACGAATAGGAATGTTAAGGATTGCCAAGGTGGATTTTGGTGGGATAAGGTGTGTATAGTTGTTGGTCGACATAGGGGAGAAGAAAGGGGAATAGTGTTTTGTCTGGTAGTGAGGACAGGACACAACTCAGGGAGATGATGAATAGTGTTCGCGCCCCTTTTGAAGTTTGGAGAATGTCAAGTTTGGTCCCTGAGAATGTGTATAACTCTTGCATTCATAGTCCTTGAGTGGTGCATCTTTGGTCCTTGAAGTTATAGTGATGTTTAACGGTGTTAAGTTTAAAAGGGTTGGGGTTAACGGGAGTGTTATAAAGGGGTTTGGTTTGGGCTCATTGTTGGGTCGGGTATTATAAAAATGGACTTGGGCTTTTTTATAAGGTTTAAAGTTATAAGTCTTCATGTAATGTATAAATGGGTTGACCCGGCCCATTAGATAGGTACGGGTTGGCCCATTTAACATTTCTTCAATATCGGTTCCGCCTTTGACTTTGACTTTGTCGGGGTTGACTTTTTGACGTTGGCTTTGATTTGTCTTTTCTTGCACGCTCTTTCCGTTCTCGTGCTCGGTTTTGTCATTTTGGCTTCGATTTTGTCCTTTTCTTAGATATCCGTTTCCTGCACAATACAAATGCAAAACATACAAATACAATGTATTTTTGGTACGTTTTTGGTCATTTAAGTCCGTTTTTAGTGGTCAAAGGTATGTGTAATTAAACACATACCAAAATCCCCCATACTAAGATATTTCCGTGTCCTCACGCAATGCTATAAGTAAACACTTAGAAAACTAAGAATCTCAATCCCCCTCGACTAATTACCTCGAAAAGTAGCTAAGTGTTCATCGAGGGGAATTAAAGAATCAATAGCTTCGAAAAGCCCCGTTTTTACCATTCATAAAGATATACACTTATTCCTACATATTTTTGTTATTTTTCCTTTTTCTTATTTTTTTAGCAACTAACTAACATATTTGACTTTTGTTATTTTCATAACCGTTAGGGATCATAGAACAAGATTTATTTCGATCCGAGAATGCCCCCAAGAGGATAAATTCATCGTCCCCGACTTTTCACTCGTTCCAAACCGAGCTTAAAACGAAATCATCGTTAAATATCAGTTAAGATGCTAACACTACTCATATTTGCAACTTGTGAACTTTTCACTCCCGACAATTATTATATATTAGGTGAATGTGCCATTTTGAATTTCAACCATGGATCAACGTTTTGCAAAATTCTATGCTTCACGTTCCACCCGAGAATAATGAGTTTGAAGGCGAGATCATCCCATGTAGCGACTTTCGTCTCGGCACATCCCAACCTTGCGGCTAAGTGACCAGGCTTTTGACACCCCACAGAGACTAGTATCGGGACTCACGGACCTTTGGTTTTAAAAACTCTTAGGTTTCCCGTATATACATAGCTTATTTAAAAACTTAAAATGGAATAGTCAAAGTTCAAAAGTATATTTAAATTTAACAAAAAGAGATCTTACATTTATTAATCCACACTTAACATTAAACTAACCAGATACAATTATACCCTCGGCATTTTAGAGCAGAACAACGGTTGTGAGCCCGGCAGATGAAGCAAGCTTTTATTCAGTTTCGGATTATTATTTTTAATTGGCTTTCCTTTAGAAGGGGCAACATCGGTGGTGGGGGGGGCCAGGCAAGATGCAGCAAACTTTTATCAGTCCACAGTTTATAATTATTACTTATCATTCTTTTTTTCATTCTTCATCATATTTTTCATATATTTTTTTTTCATTTTTATTATTTTTTAATTTACTTTATTTCACGATATAGAGAGGACTTCTTTTTGAAAAATTTAAGTATAAATTTGAACTAAGACTAAATTTTTGCTATCAAACTAATATAAAATTGTTTGATTTAGTTTTAATCTCCAACCAAAATAGCACGTATTATTAGTCGGTTAGGAGTTTTGGAGAAAAGGCCACAATTTACATAATGAAGCTCTTAAGATTTCCAAATAATCCTTGTTTAGCATCCAACTCATAGTTAACTCTATCATTTTTCGTTCTTTGCGAATTTCTGCGAACGCTAGGTCTAAAAGTTAAGTAACAAGCTAGAGCTCAACACACTCGATCGAGTTAAAATTTATTCTCATTCTACCCAGGAAAGTCAAAATTATGACAAAACACTTATTTTATTTTTGAAATTTTTATATTTTTTTTGAAATTTTGGTGGTAAAAACGGGATTACGTGAAAACAACGGATGCAGGCACAATTAAATCGATAGACCCCCCCCATACTAGATTTAAACATTGTCCTCAATGTTTTAAGAAGGGTCTATACGTCACTCTAAGCCGTTTATTAAGTATGCTTAAAGATAAACGTTAGTCGATTAGATTAGGATATTGGATTTCCCAAATGAAGCTGAGGATTTGAAGCTCGAGTGATCGAAGGACAAAACCGCGAGCACGAGAGTCTTCAAAAATCCGGGACAATCCTGGACAATAAAAAACACAAGCAAATGAGAAAGGAAAGAGGCACACCTCTCACAACAATAAAAAAACACTTATTTATTACTACATAATACTACTAGGATAAGCATGGGTTGCCTCCCACGAAGCGGTTGTTTAGGGTCACTAAGCTTGACCCAATCCCCTAATTCATTTGTCCTTGGAGAATGTTTGGAGATCCGGGACAACCATTTTTTGTACGTCCCCTCCAAAGTAGTGCTTAAGTCTATGACCGTTCACCTTAAAGTTTGGCCCGGAGTTTTGGGATAACTCGACGGTGCCATAAGGGTACACTTGGGCAATGGTGAACGGTCCGGACCAACGGGATTTTAACTTGCCTGAGAAAATCTTCAATCGATAATTAAAGAGGAGGACTTGATCACCAACGTTGAAAACATGGTTTTTGATCTTTGGGTCATGGATCCTCTTTGTTTTCTCTTTATAGATCAAAGAGTTCTGTTGGGATGATCAACGAAGAGTTATTTTAGTCATTGACGTTTGATCTTACGATGATCACCCGTGTATCAAGGTTTAAAGTTTACATGCTTAAAGGCAAATAGGCTTTGTGCATGAGCTTGATGGTAGAGACTTTGCCTTTCAATACACGCGAGCTTGAATGGAGGTAACCGATGGGTGTTTTGAGCCAGGTAATGGAATGGCCCAATAGGTGTGCGTCATCTAATTTATCCGACCAAGAGGCACGGTTCTCGCCTATGGTCCTTTCAAGAATTCGTTTCAAGCCACGATTGGACACCTCAACTTGCCCACTTGTTTGTGGGTGATACGCGGTGGAGAGAGCTGAGTGAGTACCTCCCGTATTTAAGCATGACCTTTGCAAACTCGTCATTGCAAAAATAGGTGCCGCGATCACTTATGATAGAACGAGGGGTACTGAATCGGGCGAAGAGAGATTTAAGAAATTTGCAAACAACTCGGGCGTCATTGGTGGGGAGCGCTTTCGCTTCAACCCATTTTGACAAGTAGTCGACCGCCATGAGTATGTACTTGTTCCCTCGTGAAGACGGGAATGACCCCATGAAATTGATGCCCCATACGTTAAAGATTTCGCAAACTTGGATGGAATTTTGTGGCATTTCATCACGTTGCGAAATTTTTCCTTGGTCGTTGACAGTTCACATCGAGTTGTGACCAATAGTCATGGGATTCGGTAATTAGTTGGTCCAATAAAATCCTGAGTCTAAAAACCTTTTTGGCGGTATATGTTGTGCACCGTAATGTCCCATGTGGGTTCACTTATGGGCATAGCTATGAGTATGTCAATGACTTCTTGGCCTGAATCACTTGATCAGCACATATTTTAAACATATTAGGGTCTCGTCCCACAAAAGTAGTGTTTAACATCCTGAAAAACTTGTTCTTTTTGTTAGCAACAGACATCCCTTTTAACAATGAAATTCATCGCGTGGTAATTTGCAAAATCGGCAAACCACGGGGTACTTGAGTCACCACGAAAAGTCACCATATTAAGTGTCTCGAGAGGAAACGTTGTATTTATCTACTTTGGGTCGAAGCACATTTTCATATGGATTTTCTAATCGGGAAAGATGATCGGCCACGAGATTCTCGGCTCCTTTTGTGTCAATTACTTTGAAATTGAACTCTTGAAGGAGGAGAACCCACCGGAGCAATCTCGCCTTGGAATCTTTTTTAGCAAAGAGATATTTTAGGGCGGAGTTTAGTGATTCAATTTCCACAATGCTTTTGTTTAAGGGGGGGGGGGGGGGGGGGGGGGGGGGGGGATGAGGTTGAGAGGAATTTTTCGAAGGCATTACACACGGCATAACAATTTATTTCTTTAGTCGTGGTGTAATGCGATTCCGCCTTCGCTCATTGTTTTTGCTAGCATATTGTGTAGGCCTAAGTGTTTTTCATGACGTCTGCCCAGGTCTGCACCCTAAAATAAACAGGCAAAGTCGCTTGCATCGCACATAAGCTCAAAGGGTAGGTCCTAGTCGGGGGCAATCAAGATTGGAGCTTCGGTAAGTTTTTTCTTTAACGTTTCAAAAGTTGAAATACATTATCGGAGACGATGATACGGAGTTTTTTTCTCAAGTGAAATATGGAGTCATCGGGGTCGGGAAATTTTGGAAAAAATCTTAAATGAACGTCTGGTAGAAAAACTGGCATGACCGAGAAAACTCCGAACACCCTTGACGGGAGTGGGATGAGGTAACTTAGCAATTACATCGACTTTGGCTTTATCGACCTCAATCCCATTTTTGGAAATCTTATGGCCAAGGACAATCCCTTCTTAACCAATAAAATGACTCATTTTCCCAAATTTAGACAAAATTGTGGTGTCTTTACACCTTTTGAAGCAATCTTGTATACATGGAGAGGAAGAGACCTAGAGAGGCAATTTACGAATGAATTCCTAAAGATCGAGAAGTCGTCCATGAAGACTTCCATTGTTTTTTTGATCATATCATGAAAGATAGCCATCATACACCTTTGAAATGTGCCCGATGCATTGCATAAGCCGAATGGCATGCAACGGTAGGCGAACGTTCCATAAGGATGGGTGAATGTTGTCTTTTCTTGATCACGAGGGTCGATGGGAATTTGAAAGTAACCTGAGAAACCATCGAGAAAACAATAGTATTCGTTTCCCGCTAATCTCTTAAGCATTTGATCCATAAATGGTAGTGGAAAGTGGTCTTTACGGGTGGCTTCATTCAACTTTCGGTAGTCAATGCATACACGTCATCCCGTAACCAATCGAGTAGGAATTAACTTGTTTTTCATCAATTTTCAACATGGTACAAGCCACTTTTTTTAGGTTACGTAATGACGGGCTTACCTAAGGTACTATCTGAGCGGGTAAATTAATCGGATCAAGAAGTTTTTCAACCTCCTTTTTTGATAACATCGTGGATTTTCAGATTCACACGTCTTTTGGATGTTGGTTCGTCTAGTTTGTTTGGTACTCTTCATATAAGAATCATGTGAGTACAAAATTTCGGGTTAATACCCTTAATGTCGGAGAGTTTCCAAGCGATGGCTCGCTTGCGTGACTTCAAAACTTATGAGAGCGGCTTTTTCCTCGACACTCTAAGTTCTTAGCATTTATGACGGGCCACTTGTCGTCCCTCCAAAATGCAGTACTCAGATGAGGAGGGTAAGTCCTTGAGTTTGACCTTGGGAGGATTGGGGGGATCATTAAAGTTTAGCATTTTTAGCTTTCAAAATTTTAAGTTCTTTTCGAATTTCAGTGCAAATAATTTCCTTGATCGGGATGGGGGTTAATGATGGATCATCAATTGAGAAATGATTTCAAGAAGAAGAAATGTCCCCTTCGGGTCATAATAAGTCGTCATCATAAAACTTTTTTTTCGGGAAGATGGATCATTTCAAGATCGAGGAAAGCGTCGACTTCCTCAAGAAGAAAATCACTATCCCCGAAGGAGATGAGGGTCGGAGAAGAGGTAGAAACGATCGAATCATAACAAGGAGTGGGACTGCCACTCGCGATCACATAGGAGAAACCGAGAACTTCTTGAGAATACTCCTCACAAGACATTTCAATGACGTCAATTCGGTTAACCGAATTATCATCATAATTAGAGGAGTATCTTGAAGTTTGATCAAGATTGGAATCGTTACGGTTCTTATTTTCAACACGAAGAGTTAATTCTCCTTCGTAAACATCAATCAAGGCACGTCCGGTCTTTAAGAAGGATCTCCCAAGAATTAGAGGGACTCGGGGATCGACATCAAAGTCTACGACTACCACAAAAGGCGGAGAGAATTTGGAAACATTTCTATTTTTACGTAGACATCTTTAACGATACCGATTGGTTGGGAGATCGAACGATCCGAAAGTTCAAGAGTCATACAAGTAGGAGTGAGCTCCAGAAGAGAAAGCTTTTTCTACACGGATAATGGCATGAGATTAATGCTAGCGCCAAGATCGGCCTATGGCTAAGCACTCTTCATTATTGAGAAAATCAACACGGTATGGAGAAATTTGTCGGGTGGTCTCCAAGTTTTTTTCGGGTAACCTTTTTAAGGAGACCGGCCGAGAGTCAATGCTCATTCAACGGAGTTCTAGCCAATTCAAACAAATTCTCTTTGTTACTAATCAAGCTCTTAAGTGTCGAAGAAAATTTAGGCATGAGAATTAAAGCATCCGTGAAGCTAATGTCGAAATGCAAATCTTGAAAGATTTGGTAAAATTTCTCAATTTGATTGTTAGCTTTTTCCCTGATCTTTTGGTCATTAAGTCTAGACGGATATGGAATTGATGGTTTCGGGTTAGGCTTCAGAGTACTAACGGGAGCAACAGCGGGCTCAAAATTTGGTACTTGAGTTTGAACTTGGACAACCGGAGGTTGGACGTCTTTGGTACTTCCGTTATTAGTAGGAAGGCACGTGTCATGTTTCACCTCCGGTTTTCTCTATTCTACTACTTTAGGATGAGAAAGAAGATAGATCATAGTAGCAGGAAAGGAATCGTGGGTCCTGATAGGCAAACCGCTTGGGTCAGGTAATTACCCTTTAAATTACCTTCGGGGTTAGTAATGGTATTGTAGAAGTGTCCCTGAACCTGAAGTAGAAGCGGTATTGGAATTCACAAACTTGGAAAGCATGTCTGTTAAATTGGTCATTTGATTTTGCAAGTTTTGATTTTAGTTTTGCATATTTCTCATAACCGCATCATTAGCTTTGATGTAGTTTTGAAAATCATCCTCGAACACATTGGGTTTGCGGAGCGGAGGCATGGTAAGGATGGTGCTTGGGAACTAGGGAGTTGATTAATCGTGGAGGTCGATAATTTGGCCTTGGGTTGTATTTATTTCCCGGTTGGGGTTGTAACGGTTTTGGTTATTTCCTTGGTTTTGTTGAACGGGGAGGAAAACCGGGAGGTCGAATTTGATTAGCAATCGGGGCTCGGTAACCGGTATTTCCTTGATTGAAATTAGTTGCGAAGGCTTAGGAAAATACTCTTGAATATTTTCACGATAAACGTTTGCCATCGGTGGCGGGAAATTTCGGTAAGAATGTGACACACCGCCAAGAGTACACCACTTTCCTGACCGCTTTTTACCTGGTGAGCGGGAGATTGTGATTGGTTTTTCTTATCTTATGAAGTAAGGCTTTCAACATATCTTTAAGTTCGGCAACATCGGGAGAAATATCGGGGGTGGAATTTCTCGTACTCACTTTAGCAACAACCGGTTTATTTCGTGAATTACGAACTTTGGATTTGCTCTCAATGATTCTTAGGCAATCACGGGGCATTTTATCCAAAAAGTTACACCCGTGGCAGAATTCAACGAATTTGTCATTACGAGTCAAAGCATTGTAGAAAGTATCGAGTTGATGTAATTCCGAAAATCTATGATGTGGGCATGCCCAAAAAAGATCGTTGAATCGGTCCCATACGTCGTAAAAAGTTTCATCAAATCATTGTTAAAATCTCGTGATTTCATTTCGAAGATATGTTGTTTTAGAAGGAGGGAAGAATTTGTTGATGAATTTCGAAACAAGATCATCCCATGTAAGAATCGATCAAGGGGGTTCTTTTTCAAGCCAAATCCGGGCGGCACCCTCGAGGGAAAATAGGAAAAACATAAGCTTAACCGAGTACTCCGGGTCACGTTCGGGAACTTCATCGATGAAGTGATTTGTTGAAATTAACAAATGTGAGCTTAGGGGTTCTTCTTTGTCATGTCCAAAAAATGTTTAATTTTGGAAAGAGTAAGCAAACCAATGTCTTAAATCAAGTTGGGGTGTCGCGGGTGATCTCGGGAACAGTGATGGAATCCTCGTAACCTCGGTGGGTACATCCGAGCTCATTGAGGCCATAGTACGATTATCGCGTTCGTAACTACGGGAGGGGTTGATATCAATTTGTTTCCACAAGATTAAATGGTTCAACAATGATTCTGGTTGGTGGGACTTGTTGTTTTGTTGACGGTTTAGAAAATTTGAGATTGATGGAGAGTTTCTGCGGAATACACTAAAATGTAAAAGAAACAATTTTACTAATTTTTTAATATTTATTTGTTTTTTGGATTTTTCATCAATGATATTCACAATTATTTTTAACAACGGACAAGAGATAAGACAAATTAAACTTAATAATAACTCGCCTTCTCGTAGCTCTTCAAAGGAGAAAATATGCTTAAAAGGAGCGAGGAAGGGAGTAGGAACTAAGTGCGAAGCTATTAATAAAACCTTTCTCCTTTAGGTAGTAGTTCGTTGGAAAAGACCCGGCCTTATACACCTTTAGTGTTTTGTTTAAACTTTCAAAGGTGTAACGTACCTTGTGGAGGAACAAAAAGGTAAGTTTTTGAATCTTTGGTTCGGGACTTATTAATGATATATTCATTGAAAGTTATTATATTGATGGTGAATTTTTCTCTTTTCATGGAAATTTTTTAATTTTTTTTTGATATTTTTTTTTTCTTATATATATACTAATAAAGAAAAAATCTTTTTGTATTTTTTCTTATGAAAATAAGCAAAATAACTTCACACGGAAAGAATTGTCAAACGCAAACGACAATTGTGATACAATCCTACCCGGCAGCGGCCGCGCCAAGAAATTGATCAAGATTGATGTTAACTACTTTTTTAAATATATAGATATATAAAAATATATAGTATATAAGGATAGAATCCAAAAACCTCAATTTGTAGAAACGGAAGTATGATTCCCGGGGTCGTTATCCTCAAGAGAATGCAATTGAAGTCGAGTGTCGTTTTGATAATCAATGCTTAAAAAAACATGCTTTGTGTGACTAAATATTACAAATGGCCACACAATCATAATATTCATGTGGCCATTTGATGATCAATAGTCACACAAAATACATATTTCTTCAATTTAAACACCATATGGTCACACTTATTAACACTTTTGGTCACTTTATGCTTAGTTGTATGTGACTAAATACCCAAAACAAACATGCTTTGTGTGGCTAAATATTACAAAAGGTCACACAAACATCAAATTCATGTGGCCATTGGATGATCAATAGTCACACAAAATACACATTTCTTCAATTAAACACCATATGGTCACACTTATTAACACTTTTGGCCACTTTATGCTTAATTGTATGTGACTAAACACCCAAAAAAACATGCTTTGTGTGACTAAATATTACAAATGGCTACAAACATAAAATTCATGTGGCCATTGGATAAACATTAGTCACACAAAATACACATTTCTTCACTTTAAACAGCATATGGTCACACTTATTAACACTTTTGGTCACTTTATACTTAGTTGTATGTGACTAAATACCCAAAACAAACATGCTTTGTGTGGCTAAATATTACAAAAGGTCACATAAACTTCAAATTCATGTGGCCATTGTGTTGGGAATTATATTTGAGTTGATAAGACAAAACACGAATGAAACAAGATGGAAACAAAAGGACCAAAGTCGTCATTGTGGGATTCTACAAGATGTAGAAGAAAATAAAGATTTGGTCAAAAAGAGATAAAGATGAAGAGATAAAGATGAAGAGATAAAGATTTGGTCAAACTCATTAATATCTTTTAAATAGTTTCCATGTAAAGCCTTGACCAAGATTTGGTCAAAAAGAGATAAAGATGAAGAGATAAAGATGAAGAGATAAAGATTTGGTCAAACTCATTAATATCTTTTAAATAGTTTCCATGTAAAGCCTTGACTCCTTATGCTATAAAAGGAGGTCTAGGCATATTGTTTTAGTATCCAAAAAACATAGAACTCTCCCAATGAGAGTCTAGGAAACATGTGTGTATGTGTACACGTTTAGTTAGTTAACATAGTTAGATAGTTAGGTAGATGTAGTAAATAGACATCTATTATTAGTATAGTTTAGCTCCAGGATCATTGATCTTTGAGATATAATGAATAAAGAAAACCTTGAAGTACCATTAGAATATTTTGTTTTTATTTTTTTATTTTTTGATTATTTTTTTTTTTTTCTTTTAGTTTTTTTTTTTTTAGTATAAATTTTTTTTTTCTTATTTTTTTATATGATTTTATCTTTTCTTGTTTTATTATTCCGCTGTGCAAGTTTATTAATCATTGTTACTATATCCTAGATGAGTCTTAATAACGATCTAAGGGGTCATAAAGATCTCCATAATTGGTATCAGAGCCTGTGAGAAACTCTGAGTAAGAAGAACAAACAAAACCAGTTATACATCTCCATCGCTGACAAAACTAAACTAGGTCTGGATCCAGAGATGAAGATATACCACCACCACCACCACCCCACCATCATCATCACCACACCAACACAATCAAATTGCCTCAACAGTTCAACCATTTATACTTCCTATTCCAAAAAGGGAGAATATGACATATGAGGTCATGAAAATGGAACATTATTTGCCAATACAAACTATCCCTATCTGGGAGGGTTATACAAAAATGGAAAATGGTCCTGTATCAATCACCACAGATACACAAGGACAAATCAAGGTTCTGCCTCCAAGAACTGCAGAAGAAATTGTAGCCAGAGAAAGAGAAAGAAAAGCAAGGACCACTTTGCTTATGGCTCTACCAGAAGATCATCTTGCTAAATTTCATAAGATGACTGATGCAAAAGAGATGTGGGATGCCATCAAATCCAGATTTGGTGGAAATGACGAATCAAAGAAGATGCAGAAGTATATCTTAAAGCAACAGTTTGAAGGATTCTCTGTATCAAACTCAGAAGGGCTTCATAAAGGCTATGACAGGTTCCAAAGTCTTCTGAGTCAATTAGAGATTCATGGAGCAGGTGTATCCACTGAGGATGCAAATCAGAAATTCCTTAGATCTCTACCTTCTGCCTGGTCTCAAGTTTCCTTAATTATGAGGACCAAACCAGGAGTAGACAGTCTCAGCTTTGATGATCTGTATAATAATCTAAGAGTCTTTGAGAATGATGTAAAAGGCTCTACTGCATCATCCTCTAGCACGCAAAATGTAGCATTTGTCTCTGAGAACACCAGCAGTACTAATGATGTTAGTACCGCTTATAGTGTTTCTAATCCTTCTGGTCAAAACTCACAGTGTGAACAAACTTCATCATACTCCTTGCTTGCTAATCAATCAAGTTGCCCTCAACTGGATCATGAGGACTTGGAACAGCTTGATGAATATGACTTAGAAGAAATGGACTTGAAATGGCAGGTGGCCATGATTTCGATGAGAATGAAAAAGTTCTACAAAAAGACTGGTAGAAAGCTACAATTTGATGCAAAGGAACCAGTTGGTTTTGATAAAACCAAAGTCGAATGCTACAATTGCCACAAGACAGGCCATTTTGCTAGAGAGTGTAGAACCAAGGGAAATCAAGATAGTAGGAGAAGAGATGCTTGGAACTCTGGCAATAAGGATGGGAGAAGATCTGGTAAGCAGGAAGACTCTAAAGCATTGGTGACCATTGATGGAGAAGGTGTAGATTGGACCAGTCACTCAGAAGAAGAAGAAGATTATGCTTTGATGGCTTGCAACAGCTCAGGGTCAGACACAGAGGTAACTTCCTGTTCAAATGAGTGTAAAGAGTCTTATGCTAAGCTTAAAAAACTGTATGATGCTCAGAGAGAACAACTTAGTGATGCAAGCATAGAAATAAAGGCATATACTCAAGGTCTAAAGAAAGTTGAAGCACAATTAGTTGCTCATCAACAAGGACAATTATGGTATGAAAAAAAGATAAAATTTATGAAGATAGATTTAGATGATAAAACAGATGTTCTAACATACCATAAGAAACTTTTGGCAGAAGCTATGAAAGAAAAAGAAGATTTAAAAGCTAAAGTAGAAAAATGGCATAACTCTTCTAAAAATCTTGGTAAACTGATAAATACTCAGATGAGTGCAAATGATAAATTTAGCCTTGGGTATGGGGATCACAGATATGATGGCATTTTGAGTTATGAAAATGAAGTTTTACAAAGTGTATTTAAGGGTAAGGAAAGTGATTTCGAAAATCCACCTTTATATGATAGATTTGTAACAGCAGGAGGAATGAATGTTGTACCCCTACCCATGACAGGGAATTACATGCCATCTGGACCCGATATAGAAATAGATTACGCACAATTTACATATGGTCCAAAACAGACTCAACCTAGTGAATCTGAAACCCAAACCAATGAATTTGATACCTGTGAATTTAACATTAGTACTGAGACACCTGAATTAGTGTCTGAACCAGTTGTTAATGAATCTAATGTAGCATGTCAACCTAAGGTCTGGTCTGATGCTCCTATCATTGAGGAGTATGAATCAGATAGTAAAGATGAGTATGTGTCTATACCAACAAAAGAACAGGAAACACCTAGTTTTGCTAACCAGCAAGTAAAAACTCCTAGGGAAACTGTTAAGAATTATTTCACACATAGTAAAAATCCTAAAGTTGACAAGAAAGAGTTGGGGTATGGGTTTACTGCAAGAGCATGTTTTTTATGTGGAAGTCTTAATCATCTAATCAAAGATTGTGATTTCCATGAGAAGAGGATGGCTAAACAAGCCGTGTTAAACAATAAGTTGAACAGGAATTCTAGTCAAAGGGAGATAAGGCCAATTTGGAACAATGTGCAAATAGTAAATAATCAAAACTAATTTGTTCCTACAGCAGTTCTAACTAGAACTGGCAAAATTCCAGTTAATACTGCTAGAGCTAGCGGTACTAAGAATGTTAGTACTGCTAGGCATAGTTTTAACAGACAGACAGTACTAACTAGTGCTGCTATGAAAGTTAATACTGTTAAGCCTATTGTGAATAGAGTTAGACCAACAATTGTTTTTCATAAAACTCATTCACCATTTTCAAGGCCTTTCAATAAGACAACATCACTTAGAACAAATTTTTCAAAACAAAAAGTTAATACTGCTAAGGTAAATGTCGTTAGTGCTGTTGGGGGGAAAAGGGAAACTGCTGTTAAGCCCTCAGCAGGTTGTAATTGGAGACCACAACTGGCATAATGTCTCCAAATACAATGGTGGATCCAGTCTTAGAAATTGTTTCACTTTCAAAGATCCACTAGGCAGACTCAAGCCTAAACAAGCTTGGGTCCCTAAGAGAATCTAATCTCTTTTAATTGATGCGCATGATTATCCACACAGAGCTTTGCAGAACAAAGGAATTGTTGATAGTGGATGTTCCAGGCACATGACTAGAAACAAGGCCTACCTTGCTGAATATCAAGACTTTAATGGTGGCCCTGTTGCTTTTGGAGGAAGTAAAGGTTACATAACTGGTAAAGGAAAAATAAAAACAGGAAAGTTAGAATTGAGGATGAATGCTTATGTGAAAAACTTCATCATGTCAACTATTTTCTGTGTTCGCAAATGTGTTACAAGAAGAACAAGGTTCTTTTTACAGACTCTGAATTCTTGTTTTGTCTCCTGAATTTAAGTTACCTGATGCAAATCAAGTCTTACTTAGAATCCCCAAACAAAACAATATGTACAGTTTTAATTTAGAGAACCTTGTTCCTTCAGAGGTTTAGCTTTTAATTGCAAAGGCCGCAATTGATAATCTATCAAAGATGGCAATAAGAGGTTGGGTCATGTAAACTTAACTTCAAAAACTTAAACAAACTTGTAAAGGGAAACCTTGTAAGAGGTTTACCTTCAAAGATTTTTCAAAATGACCACACTTGTGTTGCTTGTCAGAAAGGAAAGCAACACAAGGCCTCCTGTAAGGCCAAATCAGTGAGCTCTATTAGCCACTCCTTACAACTTCTTCATATGGATTTGTTTGGACCTACATCTGTAAGGAGCTTAAACCATAAGACTTATTGCCTGGTTATCACTGATGATTTTAGCAGGTTTAGTTGGGTGTTTTTCTTAAGAACTAAGGATGAAACTAGTGGAATCCTTAAGGACTTTATAAGACAAATTGAGAACCAATTGAATCAAAAAGTTAAAACTATTAGATGTGATAATGGTACAGAATTCAAGAACAAGGATGTTATTGAATTCTGTGGGTCAAAAGGGATCAAGAGGGAATACAGTAATGCCAGAACTCCACAACAAAATGGAGTTGCTGAAAGAAAGAACAGGACCCTTATTGAGGCTGCTAGGACTATGCTAGCAGATTCATTTTTACCTAACACTTTTTGGGCTGAAGCAGTTAGTACTGCTTGTTATGTTCTTAATAGGGTATTAGTGACCAAGCCTCATAATAAGACACCTTATGAACTTATAACTGGTAAAATACCAATTATAAGTTATATAAGACCTTTTGGGTGCCATGTGACCATCTTGAATACCATTGACCACCTGGGCAAGTTTGATGGGAAATCAGATGAAGGGTTTTTAGTTGGGTATTCTCTACAAAGCAAGGCTTTTAGGGTATACAATTTAGAAACCAAGAGAGTTGAAGAAAACCTGCACATAACCTTTTTAGAGAATAAACCAAATGTTGCAGGGAAAGGACCAACTTGGCTATTTGATCTTGATTATTTAACTGATTCTATGAATTATCAACCTGTAAGATCAGAGAACCAAGCTAACAAACATGCAGGTCTACAAGAAGCTAATCAAAATGCAGGTACAGAAGACATTATTGATGCAGGGGATTCTGAAAAAGAAGATGACTCTGCTCAAGACTACTTTGTACTGCCAATATGGTCTTCTTATTCTTCAACAATCAAGAGATCAAGAGCAGAGGATGCAGGTGTAGCACCTCACAAACATCCTGATTTAAAGACAGCTGAGAAGCCAGTAGATAAGGAAGATCAAGTCTTTTTGGATGAACTTGAAAGACTTAAGAGGCAAGAAAAGGATGCTAATGATGCAGCTGAAGCTCTCAGGAAGGAGTTTGCTCAACAAACTGAGGATTTGCTTCTACAAGCAGGAGCTGCTAAACCTAGCAGTACTAACATAGTTAATACTGCTAGCACACCAGTTAGTACCGCCAGTACTGATAATGATCTACCCAATCCTGACCAAGATGATTCAGAAATACCAGCACTTGAGGACATTTATAAAACTCCTACTGATGGTATTTTTACCAATTCATCTTATGATGATGAGGGTGCAGTGGCTGATTTCACAAATTTAGAAACTGTTGTGAATGTCAGTCCTATTCCCACATCAAGGATAAACTCTTTTCATCCTTCAACTTTAATTCTTGGAGATCCAAAATCAGCAGTTCAAACAAGAAGTAAAGTGACAAAAAGTTCTGGAGCCCATGCTTTTGTAAGTTATGTTCAAAAGCAAAGGAGAAATAATCATAAGGACTTTCAGCATTGTTTATTTGCTTGTTTCTTGTCTCAAAATGAACCCAAGAAGATTTCAGAAGCACTTGAAGATGAAAGTTGGGTTGATGCTATGCAAGAAGAATTGCTGCAGTTCAAGATTCAGAAAGTTTGGATTCTTGTAGATTTGCCTTATGGGAAGAGGGCTATTGGAACAAAATGGGTTTATAGAAATAAGAAGGATGAGAGAGGAGTTGTTGTCAGAAATAAAGCAAGGTTAGTTGCTCAGGGACATAGGCAAGAGGAAGGGATAGATTATGATGAGGTTTTTGCTCCTGTGGCAAGGATTGAAGCCATTAGGATCTTTTTAGCCTTTGCCTCTTACATGGGCTTCATAGTTTATCAAATGGATGTGAAAAGTGCCTTCCTTTATGGCAAAATTGATGAAGAGGTCTATGTGTCTCAACCACCAGGTTTTATAGATCCTAAGTATCCTCAGAAAGTCTACAAGGTAGTGAAAGCACTCTATGGCTTACACCAAGCTCCTAGAGCCTGGTATGCTACTTTATCTACTTTCTTGTTGCAACATGGATACAGAAGAGGAACTATTGACAAGACTCTTTTCATTAAGAAGGACAAACATGATATCATATTAGTACAAGTTTATGTGGATGATATCATATTTGGTTCTACAAAGAAAACTTGGTGTGATGATTTTGAGGCATTAATGAAGGGTAGATTTCAGATGAGTTCTATGGGAGAGCTCACCTTCTTTCTTGGTTTACAAGTCAAACAGAAAGCAGATGGTATCTTTATAAGTCAGGATAAATATGTTGCAGAAATCCTGAAGAAGTTTGACTTTGTCAATGTTAAGACTGCTAGTACACCAATTGAGACCCAGAAGCCTTTAGTCAAGGCCTGCTATGATGTGGATGTCCATCTTTATAGATCCATGATTGGTTCCTTAATGTACTTGACTGCTTCTAGGCCTGATATTATGTTTGCAGTCTGTGCTTGTTCTAGATTTCAGGTCACTCCAAAGACCTCCCATCTAAGTGCTGTCAAAAGAATTTTTAGGTATCTAAAGGGCAAACCCAAACTGGGCCTTTGGTATCCTAGAGTGTCCTCCTTTGACCTGGAAGCCTACTCAGATAGTGACTATGCTGGAGCAAATCTTGACAGGAAATCCATAATACTAGGTTGTTAATTTCTTGGCAGGAGACTTATTTCTTGGCAATGCAAAAAACAGACAAGTGTGGCTACTTCTACTACAGAGGCAGAATATGTTGTTGCTGCAAATTGTTGTGGGCAAGTTCTATGGATTCAAAATCAAATATTAGACTATGGGTTCAATTTTATGTACATAAAGATCTACATTGATAATGAAAGTACAATATGCATTGTAAAGAATCCAGTATATCACTCCAAAACAAAGCATATTGCAATTAGGCACCACTTCATAAGGGATGCTTATGAGAAGAAACTTATTCAGGTGCTTAAAATACACACTGATGATAATGTAGCTGATCTTCTAACCAAGGCATTTGATGTTAGCAAGATTCGGTTCTTGATTGTTACAATTGGGATGATCAATCCATAAGCTGCATTAGTTAAAGGGAGGCAATATGATTTGTTGTATAGTTTGTATGCAGTGTTCAGTGTGCAGACGCATTTCAACCATAAGTGCCACATTTCAAGAAGTTAATTGGGTTTACAGAGTCTTTGGGAAGAGCTTTAGATGGTACTGAAGCACTGCTGTTGCCAAAATTATTTATTCTTTGGTTGGCAAAAGTTAGCACCGATAGTGCAAATTTAGTACCGTTGGGCAAAGATAGTACCGTTATAGAGATGTTGAAGAAAATACCGCCAAGGGTATAAAGTGTAAATTACAATGGTTTCTTTGATTTTAGGTTTGCTAAACCTATATAAACCCATCTTAATTGCACAGTTCACTAACGTAATCTCTCTTAAATACTTTCTTTCATTCAAGCTCTAATCTCTTACTTACCGACGATCTCTAATCATGGATGTTCTTGAATCGTGCCCTAAACACAACATGGTTGCATATTTGGAAAAGACTGATGGGAATGCAGAGTTTCATAAGGTTATTGACTTTCTTGTGCGAAGCTCCATTCATAATGCTCTCACTGTAAGTCCAGTAGTCTCTACTACATTTGTTGAACAGTTTTGGATGTCTGCTAAATCCAAAATAATTAACAATGTTAGGTATATTACTGCCAAAGTAGCTGGCAAGCCTGTGTCTATCTCTGAAGCATCAATAAGAAGTGATCTTCTTTTTGATGATGCCGATGAGACAGATTCTCTACTAAATCAGGCTATATTTAATGCTATACAGCTCACGGGTTATGAGGGGGATTTAACTGTTCTAACATTTAACAAAGCTTTGTTTTCACTCCAATGGAGATTTCTTTTTCATACAATGAATCATTATATTAGTTCAAAAAGCACCTCTTGGGATCAAATTCCCACTAACATTGCCACTGCTGTCATTTGCTTAACATCTAATCAGAAATATAATTTTTCTAAATTAATTTTTGATGGTATGCTTAGACACTTAGATGCAAAGAAAAAGTTTGTTATGTATCCAAGGTTCATTTCAATCTTTTTAGATAAACAACTAATGAATGTACCAGTACCTTTAGACCATTTTCCTGTAAATGCTTTGACAAGTAAAGTTTTCTCCTTTATGGTTAAAAAGGGTAAATATTTTTCAGGGAAAGTCACACCTTTATTTGCTTCTATGTTGGTACAACCAACTGAGGATGAGGGTGCCACTTCAGAAAGACCATCTGAACCACAACCTACACCCTCTCCTCCTCACCCAAGTGAAGCCAATGTTGAGCCTCAGACTGACCCATCCCCTAGACCTTCACCTTCTACACATATTCCTGATTCTTCTGGTGGGAATCAAGGAGGTCAGTCATCCAGTGATAGATCCCTTTCAGGGAATGAGGGTGACATGACACTCCAAAGTATCTATGATCTTTGTATCTCCTTATGTACACAGGTTACAGATCAAGCCAAGGAAATTAAACACTTGAAGGCACAAATCAAGAAGCTTAAGAAGAAAGCCAAACATATTATCACACACCATAGAGCTTGGATGCAGAGTGTCTCCTTGAAGCAAAGATTGGTAGGAAAGAAATCCTTGAAGAAAAACTAAATGCAAAAGGAGTCTGTATCCAAACAGGAGAGGAAATCTACCAAAGCTGAACCTTCAATCCATAAAGATCCATTATTTGATGAGCTTCCTGATGATACGTTGGATTATATGGATACTCAAGATGCTCAAGATGTTGGGAGGACAAGAGATGTAGTGAATGAAGAGAAAAAGAGTGCTGAAGATGCAGTTAGTACTAAAGGTATAGTTAGTACCGACAAGGAAAAAGTTAGTACTAACAAACCAAATGTTAGTACTGACAGACCCAAAGTTAGTACTGACAAGATGTTGGATTATATGGATACTCAAGATGCTCAAGATGTTGGGAGGACAAGAGATGTAGTGAATGAAGAGAAAAAGTGTGCTGAAGATACAGTTAGTACTGAAGGTGTAGTTAGTACCGACAAGGAAAAACTTAGTACTGACAGACCAAATGTTAGAACTGACAGACCCAAAGTTAATACCGAAAAGGAAAAAGATAGTACCATTAGCCCAGATAAAGGTACTGATGATCAAACAAAAGGAAGAAGTGCTACTCCAACCACTTCAACAACTACTCCTACACTGTTTGGAGATGATGTAACTATTGCTCAAGTTCTTGTCAACATGAGCCAAGCCAAAGCAGTTTCAAGAGAAAAGGAGAAAGGAGTAGAGCTTAAGGATGTTGAAGAGACTGAGAGACCTAGACCTACTTCAACCAGATCATTATTGACATTAAAGCCTCTTCCAAAGATTGATCCAAAAGATAAAGGGAAAAAGAAAATTGAAAAGGAAGATGAGTCTGATACTGAATCTGAAGGTATTCCTGAAGCTGAAAAGAAGTTTAAGCAACTGCTAGGGATGAAGAGATAGCTAGAAAGGTACAAGTAGATTAGGAAGCAGAAGAAGTGAAGAAGCTAGCTGAAGAAGAAGCTATAAAGACTACTCTTTCAAATGAATATGATTTTATTCAAGCAAGAATAGAAGTTGATAGACTTCTAGCTCTAAGACTTCAAGATGAAGAGAGAGAGAGCAGTTCACTGTGGAAGAAAGAGCAAAGTTCCTTCATGATACAATTGCAGCTCAAAGAAGGTTTCTTGCAAAACAAAGAGCTATTGCAATCAAAAATTAACCTCCTATAAGAACTCAGTTAAGGAATCAAATGATGACTTATCTGAAACATGTTGGAAACAAGAAACACTCAGATCTGAAAAACAAAACTTTTGAAGACATACCAGCTTTATATGAGAAAGTGAAAAGATTTTTTGAAAGTTTCACTGCTATTGGTTCCACTGAGGATGAAAGAAGGATTAAGGAGATGAACGAGGGAGTAAAAGACCCTGATCAGAAGAGTTTAAAGAAGGGGATTGTTGAAGAAACTCCAAAGACTGAAGATACAGCAAAGGTACCTGTTAAGGTAGATGTGACAGAGCAGTGTACTAAGAAAAATGAAGGGTGGTCATATAAAGATGATAGCAAGGAAAAAGATAAGACCTCAACCAGATGTTAATAGTGATGACGAACACAAAAAATGCCTGAAGATTGTTACATTTGAAGGTACTATGAATAGTGAAATAATAGAGAGAAAATCTGTCATTGCTAGGTTGTATAAGGTATCATCACCAGATGGGGACTATCTTGTTATCTACAGAGCAAATGGAAACTTTAGGGCATTCAACTGTCTATTGGAGGTATTGCATATATTTGATAGGCAAGATTTGTTTCACTTGTATGATTTAGTGATGGAGCAGTACTCAGAAATTATATTAGAAGGAATTGAGTTAATTCTTTGAGGAGATTTGAAGATAATAATGGAATCCTCACAAGAAGAAAATGATCAAAGTGATTTCTAGGATGATCAACAAGATTAGGAGATTGTCACTTGGAGATTATATGAAGCTTGTGGAGTTTACATAGTAGAACTTAACGATGAGACAGTCATCCATATGTTAGTTAAAAGAAGATATCCTCTTTCCAAGGATTTATTGCAAAGGATGCTTAACCTTGGATTGGAAGTTGAAAGAGGAAGTACTGCTGCCCTTGATTTGATCAGATTTATTAAGCAATAGATTGATGAGAATTAATGATGTAAATGGAAATGAGAAGCGTTTGAGTGTTGGCTAACCACCACACAACAAATGGTCATCAGTTCACCATGCTTAATAGGCATAAGAACTGACTAGTCCATAAGCAAACAGCTTGTGGTAAAGACTTCTCAAATC